>CM076581.1:1057942697-1058103263 GCA_034641835.2 Pinus albicaulis | reverse complement strand
TGTCAAGTTTTATCTTATCCAACTCTCGGGCAAGCTGCTTTTCCGCTAACTCCACTGCTTTTGATCTCAATTTTTCTAATTTCTTCCTCCTCTCATATGATACCTGACCCTTTGCCTTTCTCTTCCCTTATAATTCCATAATAGTGTCATAGTGATGCCATCCAACTTCTTTGGAAAGCGTTCCTATAAGTAGACAATCCTTGTGACCTGGCTGAAGCCTCAACACTTTCAGAGCTTTTGGAATTACCATTCTCTTCTTACGGTCATATGGTGGGGGAACCCCTTCAAAAGGCCTTAGCCTAGAAATTGCTGAAGCACCACTCTTGGTTTTGTGTGGAATCATTCCTCTAATTGTCCAGTAGTAAAATCCTTCTCTTACTTTATTGTCATTTTCCCATACCTAACCAATGAGAGCACAAAAACACCTATTTCTATAAAAGCACCTATAACTTCTCTTACTTTATTGTCATTTTCCCATAACTATTGTTGAGGCTCTGAGAACACCATTACTGTTAGTCTTTATAATAATTTTGCAGTTCTGTTATCTCTTAGTTAACATTGTTTTGATGGCTGATTCTCTGGTATTCATAACTTTAATGACCATCACTAGGTGTATTTGTTCTTTAAAAAATATGCATGGATAGATGTCCCAATTATGGCCAAGTTCCACCAAAATGGTTCCCCCTACCTACCTAGTAACTACATTACATTTATTTCATGACAAGACTACCCTACAACCCACCAAATTTCTATCATATCCTTGATGTCAACAACAATTTGTTGTTCAAGATATAGCTAAGTTGGAACAAACTTAGCTCTAGAGCTTAGGATATTTTTCCACCTCTAATGTTTATAAACCAATAGATATAAAATTTCTAAAGCATGTGGGAGCCCTTTAAGTATATTTCTATTATTGACTAAAATGTAAAATCACTTAAATATTTTGAATGATTATCCTTCGTATTCAGTGCAATGCAAAATAAATCATTCATATATCAAAACTACTAAAGAGACCTTTGTAAAACTTGTTTTAATTTTCCAATAATCTTTAATATCACATAATTAGATTAAAAAATCAAACAAAATCCCTAGTTTATGAAATAAAAATTCAACAATTTTATATAATTAATAATTTAAATAAATGTCTTATATCTAACCTCATTAATAATTATTTATAATCAACAATACCACTTATTTACCCAAACCCCTTATTAACCCCAAGAAAAGTCTCACACATTTTATTTAATGCAATTGGAGTGGACTTAAAAAACACACGTATTTCATTTCAAAATGTCAAAAAATTTCAAATATCAAAAGTTTTAATTTCCCTCGTTCATTTCCCTCTTCAAAATGTCTAAAATTTTCAAACATCAAAAGTTTTAATTTCCCTCGTTCATTTCCCTCCGGTTGCATGGTTTTTCCAGGGAAGGAGGGAGGATGCGGCCATACTGTCACCGGTTTTGAGGAAGGATGCAACCATACTATTGCAGGTTTGGAGGAAGGATGCATCCATACTGTCGCAAGTTTGGAGGAAGGATGCGATAAGTTAAGTTTCTGTGTTTATCCAATGATAATGAAATGCCCTTTAGGTTTATTTTGTTATTTGTTTGCCCATTTGGTTTTGTTACTTTATACTTCTGCCCATTTGGTTATGGTGCATTTTATTAGTTATGAGAATTTTTGGTTGGCTTCTGCGGCAATGGCTATTTGGTTTCTATATGTTTTGGTTTGTTGATATGCCCATTTGGTTATTTTGTCTATGTTATTCTAAGAAGTTCTTGTTTGCATCCGCGGCAATGGTTGTTTGGTTTCTCTTTGTTTTAGTTTGTTGATATGCCCATTTCTGAATCCTGAACTCATCAACCCTTTCTGTCAAACTGATAACCCTACATAAAACACTGATAACCCTTTATGCCCATGCTGGTATTCAATCACAGGTACCAAGCTATGCACACCATCCTTATACCTGAGAGAAAAAACCCATGACCCATCACGCAAAACCCTGTCTATCACATGCACAGTCGTGGCACCATATTCTGCAACCCCATGATCAGGATTCTCAAATCCAATGCAGGATGAAGGTCAAGTGTTCAATTTCTTTTTTTTACGAGGGCAAGGCAGCCAACGCTGTAAATTTTGTAAAAAAAATAGAAATGAAAAGGAGACGCTTCATTTGGAGGGCACAAGGTTGAACGTAATGAAGGTGAGCACAGTACAAGAGACAGCACGAACGTGAAAAGGCTAAATCTGATCTGCGTGAGCTTCTTAGCATTCCTGCAAATCATGAGGTCCTTTTCCTTTAGGGTGGGGCTTCAACACAGTTTTCTTGTTTGTCGTTAAATTTATGTGGTGTGGAAGATACATCGGGTTATATTGTGACTGGATCATGGGGTGACAAGGCCTTCAAAGAAGGTCAGAGGTTTTGCAAGGCCAATCTGGCTTGGTCTGGAAAGGCTACTAAGTATACAAGAATACCCTCTGAGGAGGAAATCCAGTTAAGCCCAAATGTAAAATATTTGCATATTTGTGCCAATGAGACCATTCATGGTGTTGAGTTTAAGGACTACCCTATGTCCAAAGGGGACACTACCTTTCTGGTTGTTGACATGTTGTCTAAATTTTGCTCCAAGCCTATGGATGTCTCTAAATTTGGGGTCATATATGCTAGAGCTCAGAAAAATGTCGAGCTAGTAGGGGTAACCATTGCTATAATCAGAAATGACCTTATTTTCAATGCTCAACATAGCACCCCCCTCATGTTGGATTACAAAATTCACACTGAGAACAAGTCTTTGTACAACACCCCACCTTGCTTTACAATCTATATGTGTGGACTGGTGTTTGAGGATCTCTTTGCACATGGGAGATTAAGCGAAATAGAGAAAAATGTTCAGAAGGCTAAGAATATCTATGAGGCGATCGATGCGAGCAATGGGTTTTATCGGTGCCCAGTGGAGAAATCAGTCAGGTCTCTGATGAATGTGCCATTTACACTTGAGAAGTCTGAGCTTGAGAGTTATTTTATCAAACATGCAGCAAGTGAGGGCATGTTGCAGCTTAAGGGACATCGATCTGTGGGAGGAATGAGGGCTTCAATTTATAATGAAATGTCATTGGCAGGTGTGGAGAAACTAGTATCATTTATGAAGGTCTTCCAGGCTAACCATTAATTGAGTCTAATAGAGTTCGTGGTCTCAAATCTGCAAGGCTAGTTATAGATCTGCTCTTTTATAATTAGTTAGTCTGAATGCTTCTTCATGCAATGCATAAATTGAGTGTATCTTCATAGTTAGTTTGAGTTTTATTACTCTAAGTTCAAGAGTTGAGAGTCTGAGAATCTCGAGAAGGTTTTGCGGTGGGGAAAGTCCAGTTCATGAATTTAGAAATTGTAGTACTGGTACATATTCTGAGTCAAAGGAATTGTAGTACCGGTACATATTCTGAGTCAAAGTATTTGAAGAATCTTCTATGTCTATCTAGTAATAATTTTAGTCAATTGCTTTGTTAATGCTGCTCTTTTGGTCCTTTTTATATCCTATTTGTGATTCTTGGTGTAATATTATTTTGTGAGTTTCATCTGGAATCTATAGCATTGAATATAATAACCATGTACTTGTACTATTACATGTAGGAAAGAAGAAGCCATGCTATCTTGTCTATAATATGATCTATGGAGTGCTTACATCAATTTTTCTTACATGAATGCTACCTTTCTTCGGTTGAGTGAGGTGTTAGATTGCAGAGTTTGAAAGTTTTCAGTTTGGTATTTCTAGAAGTGAGTTACGTCTTATAGATTCATTCTATTACAACTTTTATTTTCACGATTTGGTTCTACTATATGCCTGCAAACAGTGTAAAAGAGATCACATCCAATGGAGGGTGACTCATGAATGACAGAAAGAGAATGCTACATTTGTCAAATAATTGGTTTGAGAAAATCATGGATCTATTATGAGCACTAAGCATTTATATTATGTGTTGCAGGTGGGTTGACACCTTGCCAATGGCTCCTGTTGAGGGATGCCCATCTGTTTTTCAGGTTATTTACAACTTGCCACCGGGATATCATCAGGTGAGAATATCAGAATGAGAACTGCAGGGGATTTGATTGGCATTGGAATTTCCATTATATTTTCTATTTTTTTATATTTTCCCCAAAATCAACCCTTTGTAATCTTTCACTTTGAAAACTAGTATGTTAGGACAAACAAAAATAAGTACTGGAATCTTTTTGTTAGCCAAGAGCACATAAAGTTATGACATCTCTATGAAAATATAATGGAATAAAATATTGAAAATAATACATGTTTTAAATTTTTGTTTTTTAATTAATTTAAATCCTCAACTTTTATGTATAAACTATTATTGTATTTTATATTAAGATAAAAGTACCATTAATTCGCCTCACTATTCTTAAGAATTTGAAAGGCTTCTTGAACGTTCATATCTTGCTTAAAATTTTAATGATCTGTTTGATGGGCTTATCAGCGTCTAATTTGTTAGACATATATGTATATGTTGGTCAATAATTTGGTGTTTGTGCAAACATTCGAGTGTTTGAGGTTTATACTATAAATTTGATCTTGTGAAGTAGTTATTTTGGTAGGGAAATTGATAGATTCACTAATGCATGATTGTAACTGTGGTTTTTTTTTTCCACTATAAGTGATCCCTATCTGTCATCGCAATTTCCTAACCTAATCTGGAGTCTTGAAACATGATAAAAAATTAAAATAGTATTCATAATTACAATGGAAGCTACCGAATCTGAATTACTATTTGCATTCAATTACAGGTAAAGATCCAAGGTGGAACCACTTAGCCCAGATTTTGAACCTTATATTTATGATATTATGGTATTTCGTTGGTTGCTCCCAATGTTATTTATTGTATTTTCATACAATTCCAAAATTATCTGCCAAAATATTGAGCGAAACTGCAACTCAAGAAGGCGGGATATCTAAATAATTTTTTTTTTAAATATTTTTTAGTTTCCATTGGAAGAGCAACGTTTGTATTCCGTCGGAAGAGCGACGTTTTTTTCGTCGGAAGAGCGACGTTTGCATTCCGTCGGAAGAGCGACGTTTTTGTTCGTCGGAAGAGCGACGTTTGTTTTTCGTCGAAAGAGCAACATTTTCTTTTTCGTCGGAAGAGCGACATTTTTTTTTTGTCAGAAGAGTGACGTTTTATTTTTCGTCGGATGAGTAACGTTTTATTTTTCATCGGAAAAGCGATGTTTTGTTGTTCGTCAGAAGAGCGACGTTTTGTTTTCGTCAGAAGAGCAACGACCGTCTGGAAATGTCAGAAAGTGTGTCACTCTTCCAACACTTTATTGAAGTGTCGGAATTGCGACGTAATGGCTAACCACGTTTTTCCCCACCTCAATCTGTCGCTCTTGTGACACCTATGTGTCGGAATGGCAACGAATTGGCCATCGAAAATTGGGCCAAATGTGCTAGTGATATAACAACTCAAGACGATATGCTGACAATATATATGACAATTCTAGGCTCATGATCAGTAATGCAAATTCAACCTCTCTCTACTCAAGTATCTAAGCTTTGACAACAAGATATGTACATGATAATAAGCTATCAACCTTAGTAGAACCTAAAAGAAATACAATGTCACATGGAATATGCCAATTACATCAATTTTTATCAACATCACATCATTCTCATACTCTTGAACCTTGATGTACCTCAACAAGACAATACTATACTGATGAAAAACAACATACTTTGAAAACACACTCAAAATCACATCAGCAGCTTATTTTTTCTCAACGAAATATATATGGTAATGTTTGTCTCTACAATTCTCATTCAGCGGCTCATATAATCACATATTCTCGTGACAAAACAAAACCTTATACAACATACGCGTATTCTTATTAGCATGTAGACACACCCAACCAATTAGAAAACTACCCTCATAAATGAATTAATAATATCATCGAAACCCTAAAAATCATCTCAAAAGGGACTATTTGTCGGCAATATCAAATCCTTACAATAACTCCTAACACGAATACTATCAGTATTACAATCCTGTGACTGATTCAACCACATTGATCCAACCACACTTCAGACCCTAGCTCAATATACTCTAACAAAAAATCTTTACAACAACTTCAATTCATGCATCTATACATACAATTATTTTCTCATCGAACTCTAAAGGAAACAAAATCTTACATTCTTGACATAAACCTTCTTTACATAAGGTTTTGGAGGTAATACTTCAAAATATATTTCTTGTGACCTCACTCAGCTAAACAATACACAATATTCCCCGCAAAATAGTGTTACCAACATCAACATGCAATTTGGCTTTATTCTCCAATTAGCTCTAAACATAGATAACCACTTCAACACTTCATTACACTTTTTCAACTCTAGGATATGATTTCACAAATATATTGGTATACAAGTTTTCTCCAATCATGCATCACATAGCTCACCATATTCAGCTAGAAAATCAACCAATGTATTTCACATGTGCGCACTTCCTAACAGATTCAAGGGACCATCTTCATATTTGATCTGTCTACACGATGCATGCATTATTTGATGATGCCCAGTTTAAGACTCTAATCTCTACTCAGGTACACAATGCACTATGTAATACATTGATCTACATCGGACTAATCTTCTTACCATGATTTGTAGGTGTGCACTGCCTGGTCCCATTACACTTGTCAATCCTTCCTTACACCACTTCAAATTTTATTTGCAATTCATTGCATTGACCCCCTTAAGATTGTTTAATTGATTCCTTACATGAATCGTATATCTAACATCATCCACCATCACTCTAGTCAATATATCACCATCCAGGCCATTGCATACTACATACACATAATATCAAGTGCTACACCATTCATACCAAAATTCCTTATGCTCCTTCACATTTTCCTTGTTCATTACGCGCACGAATCTGTATATGCTACAGGTATTCGCTATGCACAAAAAAGAAACAAACCAATACTCTCATACATACACCATTCACAGCTTGGTGAGAACTATCATGCCATGCATAATAAAATTGAATAAATTCATATTCCACTGTTGGTTTCACTTTTTAATGATATTCCTAGCTCTCATGCAATGGGCCGAGAACTATACCAGTTTGCACCATTAACGTGATCCACTACTCAGACAGAAAATCCGTTTACACTAATATGACCACAAACAAAAAAATTCACTCTGTAATACCATATCAACTTGTCCTTTGTAAAATTCAACTAATACAATGCAATAAATGTAATGCATATCTATTTTTTCATTCTCGATAGAACCATTTCCATTTCCCATTCTAGAATAAGCCAATTCCACATCTTTCCTTGCGCTTTTGTAGGATGATTTTTTCTTCTGCGTACAAGTTCTTGAATGATGTCTGTATACCCACACCACTCCATGTGCACTTGATTCCTTTTATATTGAGCAAATATGCATGTGTATTGTCCTACTTAACCGTTTCCGTCGTTCTAATTCATCCCTTCTAAACAATATTCTTCAAAATTCCCAACATATTAATAAACAAAAATCAACCTCATGAGCAAATCAATAGATGTCACATTAGATTAGATTGTCTCTTTAATAAATCCAAACAAATAACTCCTTTTGGACCAATAAAATCACAGACCAGACTCTACGCATTGCCACATTCTTTTCATAGGGAGATAGCCTTCTTCGCAATCCCTTCTTTAACATCTACAACCTAATAAAGACCATACATGCAATCATCTGTAATCTCACAATTGCAAATGAAGACAATCTCTTGGAACAATAAGACAGATGATAGAATAGTTTAGGAAAGAAATGTTTTTATCAATTTGATTTATCCAGAAAGAATCATATATGACAGTTATCAAGTTATGATAGTTAAAAGTTTCTAAATATGAACTGGCACATTATATAAGGTAGAACTTTTTTTGTTTGAAAAAAAAAAGCCTAATAAATTTAAACATGCACATGGGCATATCACACTGTACTTGATCATTTTTGGACCAAATACACATAAACTAATTTATCATTCAACAACTAACTCGATAAAAAATACACATAAACTAATTTATCCGACCAAAAACTAATTAAATTATAGATCAAAGAACTTTAAAGATCAAATATTAAATGTGATTAGATCATTAACATTAATACTATTGACTCCTTTGAATAAATTTAGCCACTATCCCATAACTAAGTCAATCAATGCATTACTGAAGCACATCCACTTCAATCATTACCCATGCGCAAACAACTCCAAAACTGGGAAGTGAGCTCCTTTTAAATCGTGTTTGCACCCACCTTTATGAACAAGATCAAGGGCTAATTCCAACTTACTCCTTCACTGTGCACGTATCAATTTTCTAGACTCTATGGTTCACATGCCATTACTCTATCTCTGTCAATCTCTGTCAATCTTACATCTACGTAATAATTATGAGCCATTTTCTTTCTGCAAAGTCGAACCACACTATCTGACCTCAGATCAACTCAATCATATTCAAATTTGAACCTGATTAGAATATATTTGACTCTACATGATCACGCATATGATTAGAGAAAATTTTCAAGCATAGATCAAATATTTACTTAAAATATAAAACAGTTTTCAGGAAAACGACCAAAGGAGAGGCTAAGACAAAACTTTTAAATTGAGATAATAAATTGTTCAGAAAAAACCTTTATTTTCTTGGAGGAGCTCCCCCTAAACTCATGTTCCTTTTGCTAAATTCTCCCCCTAAGTTCTCCCCCTAAGACCGAGTTGGCTTCAATTTCCCTTTGAATCCTCTTGATGATACTTCTTTTTCCAAACCCTAATATGTTTCTTTATGGTCTAATCTCCTTTTTAGTTTTTTTTTTCTCCTCTAGATACTCTTGCATTTCTTTGGCATACTTGAGAAATTAGGCATACCAAAAAATACGACAACCAATCTATTAACATATCCAATAAAAATTTAAATAGTGTCACATACCTCAGGAGTGAATATTTCTTACTTACATTTACGGCGTTGTGACATTGCTTGAATTTTCCTGATCTAGGACAACCACTTGTAACAAGGTCTTGGGGATGACTCTTCACCCAACCTTAGATGAGCTACAACTAAAACTATAGCATGCCTTGACCAACTTACTATTGTCAGTGATCTTCTCACTCCAATGTTTCCTTCCTAAATAATGAGTGAATGAATGCATGCCTCGTCTTCCCCCTTCTCCGTCATCCATGTTTCCATGCCAAATATTTTTATTTATTTTTTATTATATTTTCTTCATTATTTGTTATTTTATTTATTTATTCATATATTTTCTTCTTTAATTGTTATTTTATCTTTTCTTCATTAATTCTTATTCTATTTATATATTAATATTATTTTATTTAATTTATTAATATTATTATTATTATTATTTATTTATTTATTATTAGTAGTAGTATTATTACAGAGCATTACACACTCCCCTTATTTGACAAAATTTGTCCCAAAGTTAATTTTAATCTTTTATTTTACTTTATTTATTTATTACCCCATGATTTACAAGCACCCTTTGTTGAACTAGTATACAAGGAGGCATCGAAATTTATACCACAACACCAAGAAATATTGAGGAATCACAAGTCTCTTTCCCACTTTTAGAATCATGTGTATAGTCTCATAGGTCTATATGATAGCCCTAGGACTCATCCAAGGCCTAAATCTCAACTTCCCCAAGGCAAGCCTCTGGTTCTAGTTCTCAATGACTATGGGCATATCGCAAGGATGGCCGAACTCCCTTCATAACTCACTAAGGTGCACATCCCCACACATCAAGGTCCTTATACCCTCTCTAGACTTCGAAATCCCAAAATAATATCAGGTACTCAACCTCCTCTAATAAATGAAACCACATCCTCATATTGTAACTTCCTAAGTATGAGCATCATACATAAAGAGCAATAAGATATTATAGCCATCTTATCATGATTCATCAGAAAATAATCTTCATTTGCTTATATAAAAATTAATATCAACTATGAAATAATATTACTAAACATCCCTATAGGATATAGGCTATCTCATTAATATTATTAGTGTTATGTTCTATAGAAGATGTCAATTATAAAATAATGATTTCCCTTTCTTTCAATAAGAAAGTTTACAATTTACAAGATAGGCATAGCCACATTATCAAAATGTTAGAGTTTTGATATAGTCTCTTTATTTTCAAGTTTCACCATATAGAGCCTTAATCTATAGTTAAGCTAATATTGGACTTACCAACATTCCTTAAATTCTTGTTTCATTTCCAATACTTAAATCATTTCATTTAAACACATAACTCATCAATGACAGACTAACTTATTACTCTTCACATTAATTTTTTTCTCATTAGTTTTTAAGCATCAACTTATCACAAAATGTATCTCCTTCGCCATTGTTAGACAATTATTTTCTTTGATATTTACCTTTAAACATTTTTTTAGTTTGTCACTTGTCAAATTATGCCTACATGAGTGTTATTGTTCATAACTTCCCATCTAGCCTTTCAAAATTATAAAGGTCATCATTATCGCCCTTACTGATCATTCTCAGTCATCATTCACACTACTCAATCTAGTCATGTGGTGTTTGTTCCCCAAGGAAATTTAGTGAAATTCATCCTTATCATTCCAAGTTGGTCATGGTTATAGTGCTATTTTTTTTTATTGTCATTGTAAGTTTCTCCTTTTGTCTTTCCTTTCTAGATAATTTTATATTGCTAACATGGAGAATCCGTCTTAGAAATTTTCCTTCAATTTGTAGAACGAACTCTTATCTCTTTGCACTTATTTTTAATTCTTTGTAATTCTAGTAATACATTGTAGTTCTTCAAAAGGTAATTTCCTACATCTTAAGGTACATACTCATTACTTCTCCATTTTACATTTACCCTTATGAACTGTAGTATGGTCCTCTAAAGTTGACCAATTATACTTCTTCGTATCTTACATTGATAGTTAATGTCTCTTTTACCTCCTTACGCTATCTCAGTTAGTTTCACATATTATGAAATTATATAGTACTTTATATCTAATAGCCTATTTTCATTGTCCCTATCACGCCTCTAAGCCTATACTCTATGTGATTTATTATTAGCATCTTACATAGTTATTTGCGACTATGAATTTCATATGCTTATTCTAGGTCATGTCTCTCCTCTATGGCATAACTTGCTTCTTTCCGACCCTTATCATATGTTCTAAAATAATTAATTTCCTAGATAACTATAAAAATTTTAAAATATATACATCTATGTCCAATTTAATCTTCCAATATAGGTATTAATATATTAATTTTAAATTTTAAAACTGATCACATAATCTTAATTTCATGAACATAAATCATAGAAAATTTATCTATTATAGTTCGGATTACATCCCTTCTTTTAACTACTTAGCATTCACAAAATAATATTTTAACCAGTTGTCTTTAATGTGACTTTTTCAAAAGTTTTGTGAATTAATTTTTCGATCTAATTTCTCTAAAATCTGGCAATGATTCATTGAAATCACAAGTTTGATGGGTAAAATATGCACAATCAAAGTGCCCTAGGGTTTTTTCAGAGTTTTGAATCCATATATTCAGTAAAAAAACAAATCAATATTTCACCTCAAATTATTCTGGCCAGCAAAAACTCCAAAAAGTTGCATTAAAAATAACTCCAAATTTTAATTTCCATAAAAATTTTAAAATTAACTATGAAGAAAAATACTTTATAAAGACACTAAAAATTAATGAATCATTATTAACTCTACTCATAACTATACCAAACTCTTGTTATCTTAATAAAATAAATATAAACGTTTTCTTTTGTTTTTTAATAATAATATATGTTTTATATAAAGATAAATATCTTGAAAAACAATGTATAATAAATTTTTAAAATCTCTCCAAAATTATATGAAATGTAACAAATAATCTATACCTTATTCAATATCCTCATTTTTTTCTTTTAAATAAATGAAGTAAAGTTTATTATCATGTATACAATCCAATACCTTATTATTATTATCTCATTGCAGTGACATTTATTAATCATCCTAGGGTATTATTTTAATCCGTACATAAAAAAATTCCAAGATTTTCAAATTTTTTCAAAGTTAAACTTTAAGTTTTTTGGAAGAATTGACGCTGACGTAGGCTTGTTGCTGGCACCACGGCTATGTGGACCGAGGCCCCACATCATCCCCTGTAACACATATAAGCTCATAAATAAATTGTTTATATTAAATGCCCCTATCGTTTATGAACTATGGCCTTATTTCATTTCCGTATAGAGTTTAAGTCTAGTCGTAATGAATGAATGAATGATATTTTAATGTCCACGAGACAAAAAATAGTTTATGGGACCACCAAATTCCTTGTTTTTTTCCTTCTGCAATTCAATCCTTTTCTTACTCAAATTGATGATGAGCTGACCCAACCTTATAATAGCTCCGTCACTAAAAAGACAATGCCATGATATTTAATACTTTCGTACACCTCGTCTCGAGAGTTCAATGATGGTTTACACCCGAGTTCCTTTGTGTTGTTCGATCTAGACCAGATCAACCGACAATCATTGATCAAGTAGGGTGGTTGAGGTAATCAACCCTTCCCCCCGCACCAGATTCGAGGCCCACTTCGCATTCTGCAACCGGCGAGTCGCTCAAAATTATTTCTCTAAGTAGTAATCATAATAATTCTAAATAATTATAAATAATTGTACATTAGTGAAATAATTACTACTTATTTCTTCTTCATCAAGAAATTATATAATTGTTCAAAACATAAAGATCACAATGAGACAAGAGACACCATAAATTAGGTTTGAGGCTAGTAGGAAACCCAACAATCCTTCTCTTATAGAATTAGATCAAATTGAGAGATATCCAAGACCTAGACAAAGAACAAGACCAAGACCAAACCGCCACAAAGATACCAAGTCAAACATTCCTCCAAGTCTCTTCCAAAATTCAAATTCGATGCTAGTTAATCTTATTTAAAACTAGTCATACTTAGGATTTTGTTCATACAACAGACGCTGAATTTCTGTCTATAATCACCTCATAAAATTTGGCCCTGTTCCACAAAAAATTCATCCACACATGCAAGTTGTAGTACGGTAAATATTTCGGTAAACAAGGAACATTCTACTTGTGCTTTCAATTACTCCTCTCTCCTTTGATTCAGCCTTCTTCCTTCTTCATTGGGTGTAGAAGATATTATGTGATGTGATTCTTTAATGAGCTCTCCAAGAGGTCAAATTGTCTCTTATATATAGTTAACCATGAGGGTCGAATAGGTGCCACTATGCGGACTTGTCCAAGGAGGGTTGACTTGGTCTTCTTGTGGGCTTATGGCTCAAAAATAAAATTCAAATTATTTTTCTTACAAATGTCCAAATTCAACATGGCTCAAAAATTTTGTTCATTTTTTACTCAAAATAATTTATTTTGACTCTTTTGACTCTAAGAATCAAGAACATGTTTTGAAAAAAATATAATAAATACATTAATGATAAATTTACTTTATGAATATTGAACCTAGTTAAAAATTAAACATAAACACATCTTCATACTGATGCAAAATAGGATATATTTTCAACACGTGACTCTCATATTTTTCAATGTTATTGTCATCTTTTTCATTGCTAGAATTTTGCAGAGCGAATAGAAGCCAACCTTTTTGGTAACTGCATTTATCTTACATGGTTGTAATCAACTTCACCGAAGTGGGATTTCACTTCCCTCATAATATTCCCCTCTTTCCAACTTCATCCAGGAATTCAATGGCCTTCTCATAATATTCAAATTTTATCTTGTGTGCATATAGCCAATCCATGACCTATGATAGCTCATACGCACCCAATGGTAGTAAATTCAGGTGTCTTTTCATTGGCATATTTTTGAGCTTAAAATCACATGATTTCACCTAGTGATTTATTTTTCTTTGTTTCCCTATTTCTAATTTGACCAACCATGGTTCTACATGCAATTATTTGGCTAGTTGGCATCTTTCCACAAGCTCAGGACTGATATAGTTATATCTTGATCCAGGGTCAATCACAATAGAAACAACTTGATTTCAGAGCTTACCTTCCATATCGACTATGGATGCATGGTGGTCTTCCCGTTAATTTTCCATAACTTCATATATTTTTGGTATTCTCTGTGCTATATCTTGTTGATATTTGAATGCATGCTAGAATTTCTAAATTTGATAATTACTTGTGAATGTGTTATTATTCTTTTCTGTCTTACTTTATTTTTCATCAAGGAATTATACTTTAAAAACAATTAAAGTACAAGATAAATAGTGCATAAAAGACATGAGACACTAGAAATTAGGCCAGAGGCCGGGGAAAAACCCACAAGCGGAAAACCTAGCAAACCTTTCCTTATATAATCTTTGTCAACAAGAGAAATCCAAGTCACATCCAACCACAATTTTCCAAGTGCGAAGTCATCCCTCCACTAGTCAATAGTTATCACAAGTCTTTACACAAAGATTCTATAACAAGATTAGAAAATGTCTTCCAAGTATGCTTCAGAACTTGTATTATGGCACAGGGATCAACTTCAGGGTTAGCTCATATATATACCTCAAGGTCTCAACCCTTTACTCCAAATATGTGCTTCAATATCTTGCTTAACCAGTGAAGAATATGCTCCAAAATTACAGAAGATAAGTGCCTTCAATCACTCACATACCATAGAAGATAGGTTCCTAAAATAGATCTGAATTTTTTCCTCCATAAAAGAGATACAATGTCACCTAAAACTCGCATATATTGTAAGTATAGTAACATAGGAAACTTGCATATTTCAGAAGTATATTTCCACAAGAAACTCACAATTATGAGTCATACCTTCACATATATTAGCTTTATAAATCTCACACTTTTTCCTCGTGATCCTCAAACTTATACCTCATATCAGTCATCCGAATTATGTGTTTGATGGAGATGAATTGTCTCTATTTGCAGTTGATTTTTCATGTAAAGGGACATGTCTCTTGGGCAGGCTAACTTGTCTACAAGAGGGTTTACTTGGTCAACTTGGAGATATAAAAACACACTTCTAAATTCATTTTTTTCCGTTCTTTTAAGTTTCCAGATGGGGCATGATAAAAGTGATTTTATTTTGACTCAAATAATTTCTTTTTTACTCTTTAAAAGATCATAATTAGGAATACCAAACTTGGTTACAATTTCAACACTCCCTCTTAACTAGGCAGGTATTTATAATGAATCATCGTGATATTATCAAGTTGAATACTTCCATAATAAAGGATCCAGATTGATAAGCATCGTTATAAAAATCATCATGACAAAAATTGTAAAATTACCAAGGCCTTAACAAGTAAGCTCTATCTCTCCACTAGATCATAGCACAATGTTGGGAGGCATTCAATAGTACACCACCCAAACTCCTCTCATAGGAAAATACTCCACCTAGTTTCACCAAAGTATGTCCTCCAAAGGACCATTTTCTAATTAGTGTCATAATAATTGACACAAGGAAATTTTGGTCCTCGAGACCATTATTATATTGTGTCAATGTACTTGTCTTATGGTTGTTATTCCTAGCCACTATACATGACTCAAGAATTTTGGTCCATGATGCTTATCCAATCTTCCATTCTCCCTATCCTTGTTCATCTACTTGACTTATGGTTGTTATTCCTTGTCAAAGTACATGACACATGGAGAACTAGGTGTCCATAGTCACTCCCTCTTAATATAGGAGGAGATATCCACAATACCAAGCTTGTCTTGAAAATTCTCATGCTTTCCCTTAGGAAGCGACTTTGTCAATACATCATCTACTTTTTTTTTAGTGGAGATATACTTGTAGCTTCACGGCTCCATCATGAATCATGTCACAAAATCATATTGTGCTTTGAACTTTCAAGTTCTCTGACAATATTCATACAACTTTGATCAATACAAAGTATCATATTTGAATCCAACATATCATCAAACAATCCAAACATTTTATGGATCCATATTGCTTCACAGCTAATTGTACAAACCTCCATATCTTCTTCCTTCGCAGTGCAACATAATCTTGCTTCACGCTCTTCAACAAAATCATACTACATCTCAAATAGAACCAACCATTAGTAGTATATCTACTTATCATCAACATTTCTAAGCCAATCCATGTATCCTTCAATCGAATGTATAATGGAAATAATAATCTATTGGTACAATGATGGACCAATAATATCATAACTCTTCAACTTCTGCTAAATGTCGTTTCCATATGTCTATAATATTTCATCCCAAACTTCTAGAGGATCTTCATCACAAGATTATTTTATTTTTCTGCCAAAGTTCAAGTAGTATTGTATTAATCCAAGATCCTTTTTCTTCTAGCTCCCTCTGAAGGAAATATATCTAACTCATGATTCCTTTTGTTAGAAACAAAATATTCAATCAATATAAAAGTAAGAGATCTTCTCCAATCATGAGTCTCCTTTTTCATGTCTTTCAAAAGTCTAAGGTGACCTTTCTCATTGAAGAAAATGGTTTATCATGAACTTCTTCCTTTTGTTGGGAGAACCTTCTTAAATATTTCTTCCATGTTGTCATCTAATACATGCTAGATATTGACTCTTCTTGAATACAATCAACTGATACTCCAGGTTTCCTACTCGTCCTACATTACACTATTGGAAAGTCTCTTACTTTGCTACATTCTCCCATTTCCTTCATTTACTTCCAAGACCTAGGTATCCCTTGTAATCAACTTGCAACCTTCACTAGAAGGTTATGCGATAAAAAATACAATTAAGAAAAGTACATATACAACATACTATCAAATATAAATACAACGATAACAATAGTAATAGAAAAAAGGAGATACAAAGTACTTATCATTTCAGAATAGAAAAAACCCCCTCTTAATCTTATACCGTCCTTGTCCTCACGTCTGCATGATGTCATTTATTTCATTCCCAAGGGCTATAGTTTCTTATTTCAATAGAAATGATTAGTCCTATGGTTTTCTT
The DNA here is from genome assembly GCA_034641835.2 of Pinus albicaulis. Taxonomy (NCBI): domain Eukaryota; kingdom Viridiplantae; phylum Streptophyta; class Pinopsida; order Pinales; family Pinaceae; genus Pinus; species Pinus albicaulis. The sequence continues at coordinate 1,058,086,246 of CM076581.1, read as the reverse complement.
AGTTCAAACTTCTACTAGGGTTTACAAACCCTAGATTCTTAAATAACAAAAAATTTATAAGACCTACCATCTTTCATATTTGCAAGTTCTATGAGCGTTATCTATAAATGCTAGAATTTTCATTTACATGCCTTTTATTCTGAAGATGGAGCTCATCGATATTTTTTTTACTAATTTTCTAACTTTTGATTGTACCATAGAAAATTAGTCTTCAAGTGCAAGGAAAGGGATCCAATCATATATCATATCGATTGTGCCTTTTTCCTCAAGAGATACGACATGATACCTTATACAATGCAACTTTACAAACACTTTTACTTCATGCCATTTTATAGTTTTCTAAGAAAATAGGTCTCAGAAATCACCTTTTGATGAGATTAGAAGTTATTGGTTTCAATAGAATTTTGAAATGGAATTTTACTATAGATTTGTACCAAATTACTATCCTATACCTTGAGATATAAGAACAAAGGATTAATATGTATGTCTTGTACTATAGATGGTGATGGGTAATACTTCAACCTTGCATGTCCTTCTTTTCCTACATTTGAGTATAGTACCAAATCACTATTTATTTATGCTACCTTGCCTTGAAAAGTTGTCAAAATTATTTACAGAATATTTTTCCAGGTTTGTGGTTATATCTCCCACCTATAGTAGATCTTTATCCCTTCATCATGGACCTTCCTCTGCTTCGTATCCATCTAATGATAATCGGGCCTTAGATCTACACCTATAACAAGATTTTTGGCTTATTGTACCAGTAAAAAATTCCCAAGCACACGGAATGAAAATGACAAGTAAAATATCTTAGACCTAGCAGTCATTGTTATTCCATAACAAATAAAATTGTATTGAGCCCTTGGACCTCCTTATTCATAAAAAAATTACTAAGGGGAATACTCCTTGGAAATATGGTTGCTTCCCTCCAAAATCCCTAAAAAAGTGGATCTAGCTCCCGAAGATCCTTGCAATATTTGAGTGCATCAGTTGTTAGTAGATCCTAGAGCTATGGGTGAATAAATATAGGGAGAAAGTTGAGTTGTGGGTGATTAAATGTAGGTGAAAATCCTCCTACATCTTCTCCAACTTCCTCCAACGTATTTTTGCACAGTAAATGCACCCTTTTCCTACACATTAATCATGTTATGCCAAAATATATGATAAAAATATTTAGTCTTCCTAATAAACACATTATAGTAAAAAATATGTTATCAAATGCAATAAAAGAGGTGAATATATGTTGAAGGATGTCCAGATAGGCCTTGTTGTATAACTATTAATGATGCCCATCATCACCCCCGTACTAAAGGTGTTTTTCACCCTTTGATCAACTCAACCACTTAATTTCATTTCATGTATAACCCTGGTGGTTGTGTTAACATCCCAAGGTATCTCTGAAGGAGTGCCCTCTTGAAGTTCTAACCCTGCATTTTTCTCTATCTTTGCCCACTCTTACTGTTCTTCAATATGATTTTTTCTTTCTTGTAGCCCTAGAAACAGAGGATGGTTGAACTTAAGCCCAATCCAGTTGGTCTTCAATATTTTAACTATCCTCTTACATAAGGGTGTCTTCTCCAAGGAATTCCTTAATCTCTCTATAGAGTGGTATTATCTGATCTGCAATCTATGTGGTAATGAATGCCATCTCCTTTGACAAACATGCAAGCCCTCGATCCCTAGAAATCTAAAAATGTATTCAAAGTGCAGGATGACTTGATCGTGTTTCTCTATGTAAATTGGTCTTAATTTGGTATCCTCAGAGATGATCCTATGGTTTTTTATGACAAGGTAAGGGGCCCTCAACTCTACTCTAACTCGTAGGGGTTCATTAGTTTCTCTAGATATGACAATTTTTTCCTCTTCATCCCTTTCCTCCTCATGATTCATCAAAGAGTCCAATGCCAATAGTTTTACATATCCAATCCTAGACTTTGGATCCCATAATTTCATGTCAATTAATATTAGGTTGTTTCTGTACAATTCTAGCATCCTAGCTCTTTCCTCCACACTATATCTATGAATAAATTCAATGAACTATTTGTAGTCTTGGAATGGTAGTGAACCCTATTGTGATAGAGTTTTGATTTGAAATTGAAGCCAATGTTCTTTTAGGAACATTTCATATGTTTTTGAAGGATGTATGCATTGGGTTTCCTCCATATCCAAGCTTTCCATGGTGGCAAGTTGCCCTTATTTCTCTTGCAGTTTCTCTTTCAATCTCTTGTATTCTATTTTTAGTTGTTCCCTCATGGTTTCCTCTCTCAAAATAAAATCATCCATCTCCACCCATATTTTTCATTTTCTCTTCCATCGGGCCCACATCCTCAACTCCCTTATATTTTGAAATTTGAATCCATTGATGGGTTCAAATTCTTTCTCTTTCTAGCTCAAGGAGGAATGGGACTGCAAATTTGGTGGGTATTATTTGTCCTTACTCATAGAATTTGTAGTAGGAAACAATATCTTGTCAAGGATCAAGCTCTTTTAGCTCATGTGGTCTTTCTCCCCCTTCCTGTGGTTGTGAAACACTTTCTTGTAGCACTTACTTACTGTCTTATAGCATCTTTTCTTCTTCCTCTAGAACTTCCCTTCTTTCCTATAGCATGGTAGTTTCTTCTTGTAGTTGTCTCATCTTGGACCCCCTATTTTTTGTCTTCCTTTTGGAGGTTTGGGGCTACCTTCCTTTAACTTTGAGGGAGGTAACCTATTCAATTTTCTTCTTACCCTTCTCTAATTCTCCCTCTTGGTGACTAGTTGGCCCCTCAATGGTGATGGGGGTGGTTGAGGAAGGTTGAGGCTTTTCTTGCTTGATACTACTACTTCTTCTCCTTTTGAAATACAAAGGGCATTTCTTTGGCTTCCTTCCTATGACCTTTAGAGGTGTACTTAGGGTTGCCAATGTGGTAGTCCTTATTGTTCAATCTTTCCCTCTAAAATTCTTGTTTTATGTTCTTGTCTCCATTTTTTAGGCCTAGAAGGTTTCTCGAAGATTTCCAGAAGGTTTCTATTTATGTCTCTACTTTGTCCTCTTCTTTCTCTTTTTCAATTTATTCTTCCTTTTCTTCCTCCTTATTCTCTCTATCCTCTTCTTATATAGAAATATGTTTTTAGGTATCTTCATGCTCAAGTAAATATTGGGCTTGAGTCTCAATGAACTCATCCTTGTCCATGTCTACAAAGACTTTCCATAACACAAGGTTCTTGATATGCTCCAAAGCATCTACGAAAGTGAGCCTTATGATCCCATGACTAGCAATGTACCGATGTTCCCGTTCTCTCACCCTTTGGCTCATTTCCACTATGGACTCAAGAAGGAAGTGGGAAACAATTAATTTGCTTGGGATATAAATTTTTTTATGGAATCTTAGCTCATAAAATAGCCTAAACTAATAGGCATAAGAAACATTAATCCACCCTTCACAGGATATTTATTTCAATATGTGATAGTCTACTTCATCCCATGGGTAGGGTAGACTCTCCCTTATAAACCAATTCGTTCTTCAATTGTTTTCTCTTTCGAGAGGAAGAAGCTCTTTTGAGTTATGATGGATCTTGTTCTATCCTCCTTTCCCCACATCACTCCTAGAGCCAATGTGGTCACCCTGTTGATGATTTTTTAATTTAAATGGATGACAATCCCCCTCACAATGGTGGTGACACTATATTCCCCTTGAGGTTGGAGGGTTGTTGCATATTCATGGGTAATTTCATCATCATACCCCTTGATTTTCTCAAATAACTCCATCCACTGGTAGTTTGTGAAGATGTCCCTAACGGGAGGTTGTTGATGGATTCTTGTTGAGTCTATGGGCTGTCTTCTATTGAAGCCTCATCTCATGATCCCTATGTAGCTACTTCAAAAAAAATTTGCAAGGAATTTACTGTCAATTGTTAGTTTCTGAGCAACCTAGGGTTTTAGAGTATAGATGAGAGGAGTGATGCTCTTTTGCTGATTAGAGTTAGAAAAATTGTATGCCACTTTAAAAAATAATAATCATCCTCCTATCATTCTTATCATATAAGAAAAATCAGGTTTTGAATTTCTTTCTACTTTCAAGGGTTTGCTATAGGATGCCTCTACAGACAAAATCTGACCAATTCCATAGGTTTTGTGTGCATGGGATGTGAGGAAAATTTTCTACTTACCCCGCCCTTGGAGGATCCTTCATGGATATGGGGTTTGGAAAAATCTCACAAATTCGAGTCATTTTCCATCTCTTGGGCTAATCCTATAACATATAGTTAGGATCACGTAGCACCTATTTTGTATATTGTAGCACTCAACCTAAATCATGTAGCAACTATTATTTTTCCTTGTAGCTTATTTGTTGTATACTATGGGACCCTCGGTGTATCTAGATTGACTCCTGATGATGGCAGTGGGCCTTTCTTACCATTTTTGGAATGAGACTTTTGCTACAAATGAATATTAGGCCCGCTTTTTATTATTTTTGCGGTATTTTGGTGGGCTCAACACATTGTGTTAGTTGGCCCCCACTTAACACCTTCATAGTTTCCTCATAGACCCGTTGGCCCACTCCTTGAAATTGTCCCCTTTTCACTTTTGTCGTTTTCTCCACGTGGGATGAGAGAGTGTGATAACCTCACTTAAGTGTTTAAGGGTGGCCGATATTCTTGGCCACCTTCAGCCTATAAAAACCTTGTTCCTCATGCATTCAAAAAAATTTCAAACTATTATGCACTTAAAGAAAAAATTGGGGAGTATTTCATACCTATGCCTACCTGGTATTCCTTGCATGTGTGTTGAACACTTGATGTCTACATATTTTTTTTGAATAGAGGAAATACATGATTTATTTCCTCTTGAAGTGTCATCTTCTCATGTTCGCTACTCTATGCATTGGCTTTTCTATAAAAATAATTTGTTCTTTTTTCTTTAAATGTCCCTGACTAATCGAAGCTTTACAATACAAATTATTTAGGAGGTGGATCAAATTTTTTTGTTGAAGGTGAACAATGATCCTTAGAAGCTTTAAAATGGTCCTATGCTGGACGAAATCAAATAAATGACTCTCTAATTCCTTCATGATGGTTTCTTCTTCATTCTGGTGCTCTCATTTGTGGTCCGATAGGGTTTGTACAAATTGCCACAAGACTGTGTGTCTTCCTATAACAATCACAGAGACCCCTCTATGATCACAATTTCCTTTATATAACGATTCTAAAAACATTGATAATCCATGGTCATTCTATTGGAAAGGGTTAGAGGCATTTTTTGTGGTGGAAGGGATGGAAGAAGGGGTGAAAATGAGTATTTTTTATGGAAAAAAGTGTAATTTGGGTGGAGGAGAGGCCAAATGATGTGGAGAATGGATGATGAGGGTATGGTGGGCCCCTCCTTTTCCTTTATGACAAACACATGATCTAAATCTTTTTTATATATCGATCAAAATCTTGTATAAAATTTATAGAATCCTATAGAAATATAGGACAATCATGTTGCACTTCAAGACTGAGGAAAAATTGAGTGAGATAGGTGACATGGTGATGGAGGAACTTGGGGAAATCAATGAAAATATGGAGGACATTTACAGAGCTAGCTTGATGAAGGACATGCAAAGTTCTAGCTTGATGGATCGAAAAGTGGAGCTTTGAAGTTGTATTCTTGTCCACTGTCCCCTGTGGATTTTGACTGAAGCCCTACAAAAAACATGTTAGAAACAATGATGTAAGGTCTCCCTTAATTTTTCCTTCTTCTTTTTTCATTTTTTCCTTTTTCCATTTTCTCTTTTTTTTCTAAGGCTTGCAGGTTGCCTCAAAGGAGGTTTTCAACCTACAAGACTGCCTTAGGTGCGTCAAAGGAGGTTTTCACCTAGGAGTATTTTTATATTTTTTTGTTTTTATTTATTGAATCTTGCATGGCCTCATGGAGTTTTTCAGTCCTAAAATTTGTCTCAAGTTCCTCATGGTTTTCACCTGGGTTTTTATTCTTTTTTCTTCTTCTTTTTTCCCTTTTTTTTCCTTCTTCTCTTTATCAGAGGATAGATGAATTGGGAGTTTGGATACTCTTAATCACATTCATCTCCTTTCTTATTAAATGTGTAAAATCATCCTTTGACAAAGGTATCTTGTAGTGTTTCAATTGGTAACCATTGACTAAAAGTGGAATTCCTTCTTCATCAATTGTTTTGATCTGGACAAAGACATTCTTATGACATTTCTTCACCAAATAAAGACCTAACCTTCCTTTTCATCATATTTCCCTTGAATTCCTTTACTATAGAGTCATATAGAAGGGCCCAATCACCCTCTTGGAAGGTCCTTTCTCCAATTTTTTTGTCATGTGAAATCTTCCTTTGCAATTGGACCACCTTATTATGCATGAGGACTTGCAATCTAAGTTCATCAAGAGAATTGAGTTGTTACAGCCTCTCTTGTTGATAACTAGTGATGTATGGGTCCAATTGTGCTGCCATTATTAGGGTATTTTACTCAAAATCAATGGACAATAGGGCCTTATTTCCATAAACCAACTCAAAGGGAGTGAACCCTGCGGTGGTTTTCTAGGTGGTGTTGTAGGCCCAAGTGGCCTCCATGAGTCTATTTTCTCAATCCTTTTTGTTATTGATGATAACTTTAGTCAAGATGTTCTCCAAAGCTCTATTCATTACCTCCACCTACCCATTTTCTTAAGGATTATAGGGAGTGTATTTTTTGTGGCTTATATGATGATCCTCTGGTATGATTCCCTCAATCATATTTGAAATGAATTGAGCCCCTTGATCACTGACCAACTCCCTTGGGAGTCCAAAACTATAAAAGATATTTTCCCTTAGAAAATTTTCCACCATATTCTTCATCATTTCTTTTATTTCCTTCATTGGATCAATTTTTCCAATGAAATACAAGCCCCACTTCTCAAATGGCTCAAGGGTCACTTGAGGTTACATGGGCATGTCATCCTTTGGTGTAGGCTTTCCCATCCTTTGGCACTCATCACATATAGCAGTGTATCTCCTATCTCCTAAAATCTTGGTGTAAAGTCGTCCAATAGTATCCAGTATGTAGAATTTTGAAGGATGTCCTCTTAGAAATGAAATGGTGATCTGCATATGAAGGCTTGAGGATTATGTCAAAATTTTCAAGTGAATAGATTATGGTTTTTAACCTATTATTTCAAATTCATTAACACATAAACATGCATTAAAAACACAGTTTTTGCAGAAATAATGAAGAAAATAATACCATAGCAGTGAACAAAAAACACCAAGTGATAAAGGAATTCAACCCTCCCGGGCTACATCTCCTGGTCCAGCTTCCAATGGTTGGGCCTCTTTCGTTATGCTCAAAAAAGTGTGTTTACATCAAGTTACAGTGCTCAAATGGCTTAAACAATGTCTCCAATGGCTCCAAAACAGTAAAAAAACTCCTAGCTCTTTCTACTCCAAAAATGGCTAAAACCTGAATGATTTATGCTCCCCTTAAAATTCTGCACTATTTGTCCTACAATTCACACCTTTCTGCAAACCGTCCTACAATTTCAGACTTTTTCGGCCACATGAGGCGACAATTTTGTCCCATGTCGGGTGAAAATTGTCGCATGGTCAAATGGCCTATGTCAGCCTTTATCCGGCTAATCGGGTGCCACTTGGCCTCTCCTCCACCGTCGATTTCGGGTAGGTACAATTTCCCACCGATGGTTGTCCTAACTCCAGTTTTAAACATGGTTTCATGTCGGTTTAGTTACTTTTTTATGGTTAGTTTTATCATTAACCTGATCATTGTAACAATGTTGGGACTGCCGAATATGTGAACACGCTATCATGGTTAATGTAACCGCCCGAACCTGTCAACGAAACCCATTGAACGAACTTTGACCATGACAATATATATGTTTCATGTGACCATCGTTCCAATGTTAATCCAACGTGGTAACAATCGGCACAATGTTTACACTCTATTGTATCAAACCTTGACATGTTGTGATGAGACCCATTCACTTGTGAACACCCAATCCAACATTTTTAAACTAGTTCCTGCTTTTGGTTCAACCGTGGTTCCAGAATTTGGCATATGAATATAACATAAGGTTTGATGTAATACATCCCCACTGGCTTAATATGTTGCAATAATTTGGGTTTAAAACATATCATATGGTCCACTCCGTCGACATGTTGTGCACCACAAAACTTTGATTATACAACATATATATATATATATATATATATATATAACGGTTCAGGGTTAGCCCTTAACCCTAGTCCGTGGATCAAGGTCAGGGGTTAACCCTGGTCCCAACCCCTGATTTCATTTCAAATAAAACTTAAATATGCCATTAGAACATAAGGGTTAAGAAAAAACTATGGGTGCGATTGTAGGAGGCTTGGCTACTTGGTGGTAGGTCCTGAGCTCAAACCTCGTGGGCTGCTACTCGGCCTCTAAGCTAAATTTTACATGGCCACCAGGAGGCCACATGGCAGCCTCTGGTTGGCCCACGTGTTCCTCTCTAGTTGGTCCACCAAACCATACCAATAACCAATCAAATACATTCAAATTAGAGCCACTTAAATGTTGCCAAGTGTCATGCTGCAATTGGCTGAAGAAGACAAGTCACCTACCCAGTCATGGTCCAATCAGTAGTACGAACTACTGACTGTGCACCCTATACAACCCAAACACAAAATTTTTTGTTGTTTCTCAAAACGAACAAAACGCTATATCGGGAGCATCCAATGTCGAATCTAAGAGAAATGAGTTGCGTCAGATTCAAAACGACGAGATCTACATAATGGCACTGGTTTTGAATGATTATGAGAATTTTCAATTTTGAGCATAAAATTGATCCACCAGATCATTCCTGCTAACTGGAAGCTTTTGGACCTCAAAAATCTCTTTATCCATCAACAAATAGATGAGGGTAAAACTCCCTCACCCTTCGAGTCTCAATCCACTGAAATTTACTTGATTGTGATACTTTGATCTTTTCATGAAAACACATCATTTTCCTTGATTTTGGAGACCTTTTCTTGTTGTCACAAATAACATCTTGCTGAAAAATTCCCAGAATATGTAGAAAAAAAAACTTCCCTTGAATGAATAAACACATTCCCTCCTCAGTCGTCATTCAAAGGAAACTTAAACAATCCCAAATTCTTCTCACCTTGAACATTTTCGACATGACGATGCATAACATGTCTAGCCTTGCACTTGGCTCGACTCTTGACCAAATGTGATCGCCATCACCATGCACCATCCCTTTTCAAAGCCAAAACATTATGAAACCCATAAGAATAACTTTTGGAGCCAATTCCCTCTTTGTCAAATTTCTTTTACACTTTCTCTTTGACCTTTGTACTCTCTAACATTGGCATCTTGTTCACATCACTATTGAACATTGATGCATGATGCAACAAATTTACCTCATCTTGTTTACCTCTGTTAGGAGGAAACATGTTAAACTCCTGAAACATAGTATCATAGTCAGTAGCAACCTCAATGAAATAATATTTTACATTTTATTGATCTCCTTGAAAGGCCCCATTCATAACATCTTTATGATTGAACGTTGACAAAAAAAAACTTTGACTAACATTAAAAATTATCTTCATTTGTCCATCATTCATAGGAGAAAACATCATATTCTTACTATGCACTCTAACCCTTTACTCAATCCTATTCTTGAAAAAGTGATACTTATTCTCATTGCGACTAAATATTTCTCTCCTATCATAAATTATAGGCTTCCAAAAACTATACCACAAATATCAAGCGGAATTACATCAAGTTCAACTTCATCAAGAAATTTTGTAGTGGTTACAAATCTAAGGATGCACCTCCTTGTAACCTAAAATTTTGCATTCTCACATGCCCAGCCTAAATTATATAGTATAGGATGTGGAATGGTCTCTAAGTTTAACTTCTTGACAATGTATTCTAAGATCATATTTTCTTGTGAACCACTATCAAAAAGTGTGTCTACCTTGGTATGCTTTGAAATAATTATAATATGGGAAAGCTCAATTATTGTTTCTTCATCTTGAGTATCATTGAAACAACTTGAAGAACTAGTACTTGCAATTTCCTTACCTTTCAAACCCGTCATTGTGATCTTTGTTTCATCTCCAAAATATAACCTAAATCATATTGTATTGCTACAAATATCTTCTCCCTCTCCTTGTTTTTCAACTTTTTGGGTCTCGTCTCTAGATGAAGTTTCCAACAATGATATTCATCATGTCCATATTTGGAACAGTGTTCGCATGTGAGTTTTTATTTCTTGATATTTATGGATGCATTCTTTTTTCCTTTTCCCTTGAACTTAACCTTTCCTTTTTCTCCATACTCAAAGGTATTCTCACTTGTTTCTTATGAAACAGGTTTCCCTCTTACCTCTAGATGTGTGGCATGTACAAAAAATTCATTTAAAATTATAGGGTTAAACATGAAAATTGTATATCTTAAGTAACTATGCAAACCTCCAATATATTTCAACAAATTTCCTTGAGATGTCAAATCTACATCCAATATTAGTGCTCTTTTCCTGAATTCTTGAGTATAGATTTGCACACTTTGTACCTTTCCTTGCTTGAATTTTTTCCAATTCATTATAGATTTTTGCATGTATACTAATGGATAGAATTATCTTCTCAATCTGCCAAAAAAATCATTCCAAGAGGTTAATACATTGCCATGTTTCTTCATGTCCTCTAGAGTTTTTTCTTTCCACCAAATAAGTGTTTCACCTTCCAAACTTAATGAAGCAAGATGAATCTTAGTGTTATCATCCTTGATCATTTGTATCCTAAAATACACTTCAAGATGACACACCTAATTATCTAATCTTTCAGTATTTACCTCTCCATCATACATAGGCAAATCAAAGTTTATGTCAAGTTTCAGAAATGGAGTTTTACCATGTCCCTTTGGAGAATTTGGAGGTGTTTGTAAAGGGCTTGTTGTGGAAGAAGATGATGGTGAATATGGTAGTGAGGATCGAGGTGAAGGGAATGGTGGTGTTAAAATTGGTTTGTCACCATTCCCTTGTTAACTTTTGGAGTCGTGTCCCCATATCCTCCATCTCATTTTGAAGACTTGTCTCCCTTTGGAGGATTGGAGTTCTCACCTTGCAACCTTGTGTTTTTCTCTTCATAGAGAAATTTCACCATTTGTGTCATGTAAAAGAATTCTTTTATGAAATAATTTTCATCCTCTAACATATTTTTAGGCTCTCTTCCATGTGGCATGCATGTTGAAGCTTCAGGTACGATTTGAGGTGAAATTTGTGGTGGACATTGTGGAAATTTTTCTCTCACAAGAATTCCTTCTCCTCTCTTGAGCTTCAAGCTTGTAAGCATAAAAATATTGCAAACAAATTAAACCCTTAAAGAAACAAATAACTCTAGCTCTAATACCAAACTGATATGTATATGAAGGCTTGAGGATTATGTCAAATTTTGCAAGTGAATAGATTACGGTTTTTAACCTCTTATGTCAAATTCATTAACACATAAACATGCATTAAAAACTTAGTTTTTGAAGAAATAATGAAGAAAATAATACCATAACAGTAAACAAAAAACAGCAAGTGATTAAGGAGTTCACCCCTCCTTGGATACATCTCTTGGTTCATTTTCTAATGGTTGGGCCTCTTTCATTATGCTCAAAAATTGTGTTTACATCAAGTTACAGTGCTCAAATGGATTAAAAAATGTCTCCAATGGATCCAAAACAGTCAAAGACCCCTAGTTGGGCTCTTTCGACTCCAAAAAAGGATAAAAATTGAATGATTTATGCTCTCCCCTGAAAAATTTTGCACTATTTGTCCTACAATTCACACCTTTCTTCAAACCATCCTACAATTTCAGACTTTTTCGACCATGGGGGGCGAAAATGTTGCCCCGCGCTAGGTGAAAATTGTAATTTGATTAAATGGCCTATGTTAGCCTTTATCTGACTAATCGAACGCCACTTGGCCTCTCCTGCACTGTCGATTTAGGGAAGGTATGATTTCCTGCTAGTGGTTGATCTAAATCTAGTTTAAACATGGTTTCATGTAGGTTTAGTTGTTGCGTTATGATTAGGGTTACCATTAAATTGACCGTTGTAACAATGTTGGGACCATCGCATATGTGAACACACTATCATGGTTAATGTAACCGCCCAAACCTATCAACAAAACCCACAAAATGAACTTTGATTGTGGAAATATATATAATGCATGTGACCATTGTTCCAATGTTAATCCGATGCGGTAACCACCAACACAACGTTTACACTCTGTCGTATCAAACCTGGACATATTGTGCCGAGACCCGTTCAAATGTGAACACCCACTCCAATGGTTTTAAATTGGTTCCTGCTTATGTTTCAGTCATGGTTCCATTTCATAGCTTGCTCCAGAATTTGGCATATGAAAATAACATAAGGTTTGGTGTAATATACCCCCGTTGATTTAATATGTTGCAATAATTTAAGTTAAAACCATATCATATGGTCCACTCCGCCAACATGTGTTGCACCATAAAAATTTGGTTATATATATATATATATATATATATATATAATGGGTCAGGGTTAGCCCGTAACCCTGTTCTATGGACCGGAGTCAGGGGTTAACCTTGGTCCCCACCATGGATGGCATTTCCAATAAACCTAAAATATGTCATGAGACCATAATGGTTAAGAAACAACTGTGGACATTGTTATCACTCTCCCCAACTTCCCAAGGATGAAAATGGGATTGAAGAAAGGTAACAACATACCAGGTTTTAGGTTAGGTAGCTAGCCCTACTAGGACCAGAGATGGCTCTCTCCTTGTCACTTTTCAGTCAATGGATTTATTGAATATATATTGATCTTAGGCTAGGTATGTAAGCTCAATAATTGGATTTTTGTTTGATGTTTTAGCTGCTGGATAGAAAGGTCAGTGAGAAGGATAGGTATAAGGTTTTTAGGTATGAATTTCAATGTCAATTTGTAGAGAATGTGTGAAGCTAGATAGGCAGTTTGAAAGCATGATTAATTGATAATTGAGTATAGGATGAAGTGATAGAGAGTCTGAATGAGAAAAAAGGTGAATTCATTCATTTAGAAGTAAATATACATATCATGTAAACCTTGTCTAAAACAAAGCATGAACATACATGATTTATGCTTATAAACTTACAAGATAAACACATGGAAAGATGTATCTGAAAGAGGAAAATATATCATTTAATATGAATATATAAACATACAAAGGAAGAAAAAATTATCTAATTCACACCACAAGATTCTCAACACAATTTCTACAAGATGGTCTTTGATTTCATTCCAAAATGTCGTTACAATATCTCCACTGCAAAATAAGACTATCCAACCAAAAAAAAGACTAAAGAGAGTCTAATTATATAAAATATGAACCATGACACCTCATCAGGTTGAAATACAATCCAAAATGCATCATAAATACACAATATGAGTTATTTCCTATATTCTAGGGAGGTTAGAAACCATTCCCTAAAATTCAGCTATGAACTAGGAGTGGTTTTCCCTTACATTAAATTACATGTTCCCTCATGATGGGAGGAAAAAATAAAATCGATTAGTCTAATTTCAACTCATAGGATAGAAAAAACTTAAATTTTTGACAGTTTCTGAGCTTGAAAAGTGTCTTGAGGAATCCAATGCAGATGTGTAACTTTTCTCACAGAAGCGTAGCAGAAGTTTAAAACCACTTTTGAGGCACTTTTAGGAGTCCAAATCCAATTTTGAAAGAACATTCAACTATCCCTTTGTGTCTATTTTCCATAAAATCTTGAATTTTTCAAAATGACCCATGGGAAGGCCTCCAAAAATTCATTCTCACAAGGTTATTCTAAAAGTGTAGAAAGGCCTCCAAAAAGGTGTCAGAAGCATAGAAAATGAGTGGTCTTTTGGACTTTTATACAAAATTAAAGCTTGTCATGCAAAGAGGGTTCCTGATCTATGATTTTCTCATCAAAATTCATCCAACCATGTAAATAAATTATCATTTGTATGCCCCTAAAATAAGCATAGCTAAAGTTTGATACGCTTCTGTGAGGTGGAATTTCCAGAATTGTGCAAAAATCACAAAAAATACCAAAATTCTTCAAAACTTCTCAAATTTGGTTTTGTAGCAACTGTGAGTGATGGAATAAAAAAAAAAGGAAGATTCAGCCAACAAATCTAAGCTATCCTTCTCTTTAAGCTTCATTTGATTTTCTTTTAGCCTTTTCTTTAGTTGTTTTAGCCTTATTTGAAAATTTTTGTTCCTGGTGTATTAGTGATTTTCCATGTGTCTTTGGAGGTTATTGTCCCTCTTAGCTCTATTAAAGAGATTCTAAAAATGTTCATTTACCCTTTCCAACCAAATTTCTCTATCTTGATTGATCTCCATGGCTATTATCTCATCAAATGTCAACTCTTCAGGTGGATGAGTTGATTGTCTTTCTAGTTCCAATGCCCTTTTGAGGCCTCTTGTCTTTGGCCTTCTTGGTTGTATTTCAGTCTCCATGTCATTCATTTGATAAAATTCTGTGACCTGAGTACCTTTACCTTTATCTGTCTCTAGGTCTGACTTGGTTTTTCTTTGTAACAACAACTTCACTTTTAATTGAAAACTATCCTCCTATAGGAAAGTGATTTTAGAATTAGCAATGGAGAAGATCCTCCTCAACTCTGCTATTTCATCATACTTCTCTCTAATGATCTCCTCAACTAATTTGATCTCAACCTGATCTGTTACCTCAACCTCCAATGGCATTGGTTCACTATGTTGGTGCAAAGGTGGTTCATCTTGCTGCATGAGAGGCTGCTCCTCCATTTCACTTTGTTCAACAATGGTGTCAAGTGTATGTACACTTTTGATAGATTTGGGTGCAAATTCCCATCTCTTTCCCTTCTCATAGGTATGAGTAAACTCAACAAACCTAGGAGCCTTAAAATCTAAGTTTGCATGCTATAAGAGCCAACCTCCATTGGATTTGTTGACAGTGATGGTGATTATGTGCTATGTATGACACTCCATGAAGGAGGGCTAGTGGTAGGCGTTGATGCTACTCTTTCCTTGAAGGTTTCCCAAGTCATGTTGATGGATGAAAGGTGATGCAACACAATGATTTTGACCAGTCTATGATGAAAGATACTTGGGTAGTGATCTTGTTTTCTACTCTGAACCTTCTCAGTCATCTTAATCAAACTCCTGTACAAGTAATGTAGAAAATCAAGTGTTTTGATAGAGGTGAAATGCATAAACAACCTGATATGGTACCTACACAACCTGGAAAATATTCCTTCACTTGTGAAATACTTCATTATTAACATCATCATAGGAGCACATTTTTTACGAAGGTGTCTGAAAGGGAAGAGGTAATATGGTTCCTCTCTAGCATGAGGTTTGAGAAATTGTTTGTAATCTTCAATTTCTAAGTCCATGCCCTTGAACCAATTCTCTCCATGACAAGGAATACCTATTTCTGAAGAAATCAGGTTTACTGATAGGTTAAACTCTACACCTGCAATGATGACCTTTCACATGTTGAAATTTGTGGCAAATAAGCTTGTCAGTTGAAGATGATATCCTTCCTCCATGAGCTTGTTAAAGAACCTCAAACATCCAGTCCTCTTAAAACATATTTTGGCAAAAGGTGAAGCATTGATTTCATGCATGGTGAAGGGTTATAACCTGAGGCGACGCCCTCTAGTGAAGTTCTTCTTCTCACTCTCCATCTTGTCTACCAGTGAAAGCATGAAACCCTAGTATTTTGGTGGGATGGCTATGTGTAGTGTAAGTTGGGAATAACAGTGTATGGATGGGGTAGGTTTATAGGGTGAGATGAAGGGTTATGGAGCTAAGGAAAATTATACAAAAAATTTAGTAGATAAGCTTGCATGTTAGCTCCATATTATGATTGAAATCAAGTGAAATGGATGTGAGGAAGGTGGTCAAATGAGGGAAACACAGGAAATTTCCAATTTGTCACTTTGAAAACTAGCTAGAAATTAGGGTTTCATGAAAATGGCTATTAGGGAGGATATGGATGATGGGGGATGAGAGTATGAGGTATATGGGAAGTGTAGGATAGTGTTATATGGGAGGGTTAGGGTTTATTCCACTAGAATATTTCAATGACATGAAGGAGTGATGATATAATGAAGTATGGAGTGAACATGAAAATCAATAATAAACTTGATAGTTTGACCATGGGAGGTTATAAAAATGTTAACTTATTGTTGTGAGAGGTCTAAGGAATGATGACCACAAGCCTTGAGCTTGTTTGAATGGCTTGGGAGACAAAAAGCCCTAACTCTGCACTCCTTCAATAAGTGTAACACCAAATTACAAAAGCGTAACAACTACCCAGAAAGCATAGAAACTTCCAACAGAAACATAAAAACATACCCAAAAGAATAGCAGGAGGCTATAGAAGCATAACAACAGCCTAAAAAACATAGCAAGAGGCTAAAAAATCTTAGCAACAGCCTCAAAAATGTAGCAGGGGGCTACAGAAGTGTAACAAAGGCAGCCAGAAGTGTAGCAAAGTGTTCTTGGAATAGTTCTTCGCCTTGGTTTCGAACCTTTGACCACCTAAGGAGTTCAAATGAGGTAAGAGAGGACCTCCACCACACAACAAAGGATAATAATGAGTTTGTATGAGGTTTATTTTGTCTTTTATAGCCTTGAAATGACATTTTTTGTCCTGTAGTGAAACAATAAGACAATTTTTCCTTTTTAAATTTTTTGACATTAAAACACATTTTTAAATAAGACAACTTGTCTTACTTTACCTCCTAAGTATGCTAGCTCCCTTTTAAAGGCTTATGAGTGAAATGAAGGATTGTTTGCCTTGTTTTGATGAAAAAATAGAATTTTTTCAAAGGCAGAACAATGACACCTAGACAATAGACCTAGATGGGATGGAGTGAGTGACCTAAAATGTAATATCCCAAAAGGGAAGATTTAGCAATACCTGCTAGAATAATGCATTTTTCAGAAGTATGTGCATTGAAATGAATTTGCAGCTCATGGATCCCTTATATCTGGAGATCTAGCATCTGAATCCAAGAGGAGAGCAAAAAAAAATCAAACTAGGTGAGGTAAACAAACCTCCCACACCTAGTATGGCTGGAAAACATCCAAGAATAGGGTTGCAGCAATATGCCACAATACTGTAGGAAAATAACGCAATTTTTCTCAGCAACAATAAGAGACCAATAAGAAGGCTCAACATTCATGTATACAGCAATAAATCAGATCCATAATGAGGCCCATACAATGTACAACAGGATACAAAAGACAATAATATAAGAAATTCCTCAAAAGAGGGGTTGCAACACATGTATTGACTGAAAAATGGCTTGATGACATTATTTTAAAGAGCTGCAGCAGTTGTATATTACAATCCAAATCTAGAGTAGATCTGTGTACAAAATAATATATCTATATCAGATCTATACACTAGAAGAGCTCCTTTACAAATTCCCCTTGGGGTTTTGAGCAAAACATGAAACACAAAGAGTAGATCTGAGATCTAAAGTTGCAGATCTGCAGTAATATTCAGAAATTTATCAAGATGAATACAATAGGAGAAGATCAGATCTGAACAAAACATGGATCAAAAGTATAATCCATGGATCACCATAGTGAAGGGCAGAACCCCAACACCAGATATCTCTCCTCCAAATGTGTGTCAAAACACCCTGCAACTGTACACTTGCAAATAATGTAGTCCTGGAAGTTAAATTGTGCTGTATTTTCTAGCACTGGTTTAGCCTGATGCCAAGATCTGAAAATGCAGCTCCAAATATCTAATACTCTCTTATCAAAGGGATAGATGGCTTTCCCACTGAAAAGAGGCACTAGATTGGCCCAGATCTGAGTAGATCTAGCCTCCACTTGATGCAACTTTCAAGGACAACCAAACCCTCAATAGGATCTGCGTTGTAGTTGGAAGATGAGCTTGGCCAAATTCGTGATAATGGACAAGATCAGCAATACTCCTCCAAGAGCTACTCAATGGAAGAGGTGGGATTCCCGATCAGGAACACCCTAGTGCTAAACAACACTATTATGAGCTAAACAACAAGAGAATGATATATTTCTAAAAAGACAATATATTCAAAAATATACTCAATCAACAACCTTCTTCAGCTGTCCTCCTCTTCCTTTTATAACATGAAATTCATGCCAAACCCTAAACCATCTCAATTATTTAGCTCCTTTTACATGTAGAGCCTCCAACTAAAACTATGTTGTGCATCTAGGAGATTCACTGTATCTAGACAATGTTGTTGATTTGGTCCTGGTTGACTTGGTCAAATGATCCAGCCTCTTTCACACCTAAGTGTGCTTATGTAAATAGCCCAAATTTAACTTTTTTCACATGTGGCATTGATTTATTTTGCTGATTTGGATTTTTATTGATCCTCCTTTACAATTTTATTCATGAAACAGAAAAATGAAACAAAATTGTATATTCCCATTAGCTTGGGCTAATTTGGAATACTACAGTCCTCCCCTCCAAAATTTTGCTTGTCCTCAAGCAACTGATAGGGTGAGTGCTGCAACACTTATCCTCCTCCATTGGTAACACCATCAAGGATCAAGCTTCCTTCACAAGCTAAGTGTTCACCAATCCAAACCTCCATGAATTGTTCCTCCAAAGTCGTCATGAGATGTACATAATCCATCCCACAAGGAGTCAAGAACTCAACTAAAACAAACATCGTTGAACCAATACTCTCTCTAAAACATGTAGCATAAGGTACATAGAGAGTTTCCATCCCATGTGGTGCATAAAAACTTCCAATCCTCCCTCCATACAATCCCATAAAAAGTACAACTATATCATCAAGGTATGGAAGAAAAATTACATATACACAAACAGAAATTGGAGCATGAGGAGGTGGGTCATAGTCCCACATATGATACGAGTGCAGTGCATCTCCTACCTGCATCATATCAAGGTATGGTAAGTGGTTTACCCACCACTTACTTGTTGCACATGTCATCTCACCCTGGCTGAAAATGTGAGATATGTTTGGTGCCTTTGGGAAGCACCCATCATGAAATAAAATCTCCCTTTGCACAACAAGGGAGTGGCCAAATTCAGAAATTTTAGTGGCCCAATGTTTGCCATGAGATTTACATGATACATCACTCCTCCTTGGAGTTGTGGCCTGCATAAACATAGTGAACGAATATGTCAAATCATAAAATGAAACTTTCTTTACATGATCAAATTTTTCACCAACAATGTCTCTCATACATATGGAGTTGTGCATATATTTTTCTCCTCTCTCAAAAGAAGGAAGAGATGGTTGAAATGACTCTTGTATAGAGTCCCTTAGATGCCCCAACTCCACATAGCTGATGCATTCTTGAAAATGCTGATGTAGCTCTCCTCCAAAGCCTTCCCATTCAAAGCATCTCATGATAGTGTTGTAGATCTTCATAGAATAGGTAGGGCTGAAATAAAACTCTTTGTAGGCCCTTTGTAGCATCCTCTCCTTGAGCTTGGAGGCTCTAGGTAAGAATATCCTATCATGATGATAGATGAATCCCTCATGGACTAGATAGCCCTCTTCATGCAGATGGTTGTCAAGCATCATACAAGTGTGAAGATGTTTGGAATAATCCATGAACAGCTGGGATTTCCAATATAGATCTACACTCCCCAATAGTGGCAGCATTGATGATTCATCAACAGGAATGTATGTCATGTTTTTGATATCCTCTTTAACATCTCCTATGCCAAAGGTATATGTAGGAAGGACATACCTTCCCTTATTCTCCTCCAATAGCGCAGAATCAGAAATGAAGGTGGGTGATGATGATGAGAGAAGAAAATATCCCTCCTTCTTGTGTTTGCCCAACTCTTCCAGCACTATAGTTGTGTCTTCTAATGCTCCCATCCCTCCTGGATCTGATTTTGGAGCATCAATTAGTGAGATATCTCTCACCAAAACTGAATCAAGAGGCCTCCTAGATGATTTGTCACTATATAAGAGTGTCCCGTGCAAAAATCTCATGAACATAATAGATGGGACAGTGAGGTCCTTTCTTCCACTGCGCAAATCCATCTCTGTTTTCTATGTGGAAGTGTTGTGTGAGGGGTAAGTATGCATGTATTTGATCATTTGAGGAGCACCACTCTTCTTTTCCACCCATTCCATTTGCAAAGTCTCCCAATCAGTGGTGACTTTCCCCAATGTAATCAACCATTGAACACCCAAAATGACATTGGTGTTTATTATGTCGACTACAAAGAAGTGATCCACCAAGGTGTAGGATCCCATGGTGACTGAAAGTGATGGGACATAATGCATGCATTGCAATGTTCTATATCCTGGGACCAAAACAGAGAATCCCTCAAAAGTATCAGTGGGTATTTCCCTCCTTTGCATAAGATGGGCATCAATGAAATTGTGGGTAGCCCCACTGTCAATCAACACAGAAACCCTCTGATTCATGATTTAACCTTGAACTCTTAAGGTCAAGTACTTAGGTACTTCTCTCAAGGATGCAAGAGTTCCTCCAATGGGATAAAATGCTCCATTCCCATCTCCTGATGGTGTTGGATCTCCTTCAACATTGTCAGTGCCGTGACCCCTTCTTGGTTCATCATGTTCATCTTCTTCAAGATCTGAGAAGACCTCTATATAGTGTGCTTTACCAAAAGCACATCTATGTATAGGTACCCATGGTTCTTGGCAAGTGAAGCATAGCTTCCTCTTTCTTAGATCTTTCTGGACTTCATCATCAAGAGGCTTCTTCTCCGAGCTCTCCTTTGAAGGAGCAACTTTTGGGAAAAACACTGAGAGGGGGGGGGGGGGGGGTGAATCAGTATTTAGTGCAGACTGAAATTTTTTTAACTTTTTCTTTCTCTACAACCCATATGCTACTTTACTGAATAAAACTCGCGTATAAATGCAGATATCCTTCAGACAACTCGCGTATGTCCAGAGATATAATTATTTCATTTAATTCTTAACTTGGATCATTGTATCATTCATTCATCAGATGTATAGTAAGCAATAAATAGATGCAGTAAGAACAGAATAAATCATCACACATACGCAACACACATGAACACCAGGATTTAAGGTGGAAACCCAATTTGGGAGAAAACCACTGCTGTCGTCGTCTCAGTCTTCAATATTTATTATGTAAAGAAAACTTCTTACAACCATGTACTGGCGCAGACTCATACAAGCACGCAGGCACCCACCTGCAGAAGGCCACAACCTTCTCTCGTTTACCAGCCTCTCCTGGAAGGGAGCTACAACCCCCTGCTCTCGTTTACCAGCCTCTCCTGGAAGGGAGCTACTACCCCCTGCTCTCCTTTACCAGCTACTACTGGAAGGGAGCCACTACCCCCTCACTGAAGGCTTGACCCTCAGTACCACTGTAGACCACGTTTCATCAATTTTCAAACTGGATCAAACAACTTCAACACAACCCTTCACTTATCAATAGATATACTTCACCCAGTGCTTCAAACAGAACAGTGAAATCACTGTAACCAGAATATCAGAGATAACCCAGACTTCAGAATAGATATGCAGAAACACATTCAACCTTGAGTAATCATAAGATCAAATTCCATACGCGATTTTATTTAATTAGACCCATGTATACACGCGCTTTTCATTAAACGAACCCTTGTATACATCTGTGCATTTTTCAATAAACTCTAACTTCCCACACATGCTTTTAGTATATCAGATCCGCGTATACACGCACTTTTTCCACAACAAACTTGTGTATAGATCTATAAATGAAGGCTTTGCAGAGAAGACCAGATCTATAAACTTACCCAGATTTCTTCATTATCTTCAGCAGACTTTGCGCCAGATTTTCACCGGTTCTTCTTCTGCAGATCATCTTAGAGATTCATGATCATCAGATCTAAGGATTTTGAGACATCCATGGGTGCATCATAGATTCAGATTTATCAATCAAGAAAAAATTTCATTCATGCAGATATACTTCAAGGTGAAGTATTCATTCAATACCCAGACACATGCACACCCTTGCACAATGATCTTCTTCTCCTTATATAGATTTAGCCTTTATTAATACCATGAGTCAAAACCACACAACTTCCGATGGTATTCCTGGACGGGATCAAATAGATATTCCAATGCTCAATACAATGGGTCAATACCATGGTAACACCCTTTTTTATTCTAAATTTGGAGCGCAAAAGGGCATACGCGACTTGGCACGTACTTTTCCGCGTGCATACGCTACTTCACCTTAACAAACCTGCGTATGCTTTGTAGCATAACTTATTTATCATTATTCTGGCACTTTCTGGATTCCGTTCTTCTGCTACTTCTGAACTGATCTGTAGATACATCAAATTTACATTATTAACAACTCATCAAGTCAGATCCCATCACGAACAACTTCATTAAGCAGGTTCCATCAAAGTCAACACATTGTATCACATTGCCAACAATATCCTCTTTAACTCATCAAGAAGGTTGTCATAAACTTTATCAAGTAGGTTGCCATCAAGGACAACACTTTGCATCATATTGCCAACAATCTTATTTCATCAAGTAGGTTACCATCAAATTCATCAAGTAGGTTGCCATCAAGGACAAAATATGCCAACAATCTCCCCCTTTGGACTTGATGGCAACCATGGCAGCCATGATGGTGTTTGATCATCACAACAGATAGATACATTGAATATAACCATTATGCAAACATCATGATGCTCTCCCCTTATTCAAACACCATGTTACTCTCCCCCTTTGACATCAAGGGCAAAGGGCAGATGAAAACCAAAACAAGGTTTTTCTCCTCATGTAGAAAGAAGAGCGTTGTAGATCTGATGTGCACTGAAGTTACCTTGCTCCCCCTGAGTTCACGCTGAATCTTCAAACATATTATTCAATGAAGTACATGACTCTATGACCTTTCCTATCACCAAGGACTCATACTTACAGAAAAGATCCAACCAAGTGGATTTACATATGTGACTCAAGTACCCAACCAAGTGAGTTTACACATTTGAACAAGCCCTTACATGACCGAATATTACAATTTTTCATCATAGTTCTCAACATGACCTTTTCATCAAATTACAAACATGATCAAATACCAAAAGGACCTGAAGAAAGAGATCATATTTTTCCAAAAATGCATTACATTCAGCAAGGCTAATGCTCCCCCTGAAACTGTGCATCCAATGCATCCTTTCCATATGACCAAAAATCCTCCTTAGCTTGTGCAACCTGAACAATTTCAAAAACCAATCATCAAGGTATCTTCATCCAATATCAGAGAATGAAACAGAAATATAAGAGCTGAAACATCATCAAAGATATCATACAGCATCAGAGATACCAAACAGCACTGCAGCTGTGCTGAAGAATGCTGACCCCAAGTAAAATTTGTCAGCAATTAACCATACACGGTTTTCTTTGTATAAAATCGCATATATACGCGACTGTCTTTCAGGAAACCCGCGTATCCAAATTAATCTTCTGAATTTAAGTAGATCTGATCTTCTGCATGGCAGATATTACTCCCAGCTTCTGTCTGAGATATTCGAACGCTTCCCTGGGCAGAGGTTTGGTAAATATATCAACCACTTGTTCTTTGGAGGGAACATACTCCAACTTCACCTTTTGTTCAAGCACTTGTTCACGTAAGAAGTGATACTTGATGCGAATGTGCTTGGTCTTTGAATGCATAACAGGATTCTTTGAAATACTGATGGCACTTGTATTATCACACATAATGGAGATAGGAGGTGAGCACTTGATTTGAAAGTCTTGTAAGGTTTGCATCATCCAAAGAAGTTGTGTGCAACATGATGTGGCAGCCACATATTCTGCTTCTGCTGTAGATAAGGCAATAGAGTTTTGCTTCTTGCTGAACCAAGATACTAACTGGGACCCCATATAGAATGCACCACCACTAGTTCTTTTCTGATCATCAACATTTCCATCCCAATCTGCATCAGTGTAAGCATGAAGAGTAATATCAGCATTATTTGGATACCATAGTCCAAAGTCTTGAGTTCCTTGTAGATATTTGAATATTCTTTTGACAGCCTGAAGGTGAGATTCTTTTGGATTAGCTTGGAATCGTCCAACAATCCCAACTGCATGCATAATGTCTAGTCTAGTCCCAGTGAGATAAAGTAGACTTCCTATCATAGATCTGTATTCTGGTTGATTCACCGTGGGAGAATCATCATGAGAACTGAGATTACATTCGGTTATCATTGGTGTACTTACAGGTTTGCACTCTTCCATGCCATACTTCTTCAGAATTTTCTTAAGATATTTTGCTTGTGATAAGAATATGCCATATGTTGCTTGTTGCACTTGCAAGCCAAGAAAGAATGTTAGTTCCCCAAGTAAAGACATTTCAAATTCTTGCTGCATAACAGAAGCAAATTTCTGACTCATAGACTCTTCATTACTTCCAAAAATGATATCATCAACATACACAACCACAATCAATAGTTTTTCATTTTCAATTTTTGTGTACAAGTTGCTATCAGCAGATCCCTTTGAAAATATTTGTTGATGAAGATATTTATCGAGACGATAATACCATGCCCTTGGAGCTTGTTTGAGATCATATAGAGCCCTTTTAAGTCTACAAACAAGATTTTCATCATTTCCCAAAATGAACCCTTCTGGTTGTTCTATATAAACTTCTTCTTCTAGATCACCATTGAGAAATGCAGATTTAACATCCATTTGATAAACTTTGATTTGTTGAGAAATTGAAAAAGCAAGAAACATTCTTATATTATACAAGAATTTTGTCAGAAATATTTATTCCTTCCTTAAAGAGGAGCCGCCACCCAGAAATGGAAACAACTTGGACCCTATGGCACCACTCCTAAAAAAGCCTCGAGAATTTTCCCAACAGGCCACCAACCCAAATGGACAAGACCAAAGTTAGGATCCCAATTCTCACGTAATGACAGAGGTGAGATGAAGGATTAAGTGAATTAATGATAATGTTAGAAGACCTAGGGAAGATCTGTGAAAGCGATGGGAGTTTTTGGGTTCAAATTTTCTAGCTGTCGGAAAATATCGATGTTACCGGAAACCAGGGTGATGATCAGGATGTCAACGGAAAATGCAGAATAAACTAAAACTTAAAGAATGGTTCAGAAATGGCAGCAGCAGTAGCAACAGAATCCTCCATAGTGCCACCAGTGAAAACATAATTGAAAACTAAAATCCTTACATGACCTAGATATAATAAAAGAATGTATCCATTTATGCCATAGAAAGATCAATCTAGACTGATTCAGTGAATGAGGAGAGTCAGATTTTTTTGTGGCATCATGGGAGGGTAATCTTGTGTTATTGTTTTTCATGAGGCCGGTTACTAGATTCCACCAGATTTGTTTTTACGATGGCAAAGAGAATGGCGATCGCTATCAAGACCAGCATCCAAATCTAGACTAAGACGGCATAGTTCTCCGAAACCATAGTGCACTCAAGCCATCATGTATCCACCCAAAGAAGCTCCCTACCCAGTAGATAACCGTGTCTAATTTTGAGCTAATAGTGACAACCACATAACCCCACTCGAGAATCTAAAGGAGACTCCTAAGTCTAAAGCCTTCCAAAGGATATTGATGTGGCCGCTTATTGAGTGAACATAGTATTATATGTTAACAGAAAGGTGACAGCACCCTAAGACCAAACCTTTGCTTCCTCCGCAAGGTTGACAGCGTCTAGATTTTATACCAAAGACTAACATTAAAACTGTCAAAAATTTCTTTGATACACCCATATATCTTGTGCTCTATCAATCTATACCATTTGGCTTGCATTCTATCCTCCCTAAAGGTGACAGAAACCCCTTTCTGAACCAAAACACTTCATTCCAACAGAAAAAGGGTGCCTAGTTTCTAACCTATGTTGAGTGTTGTTACAATCTAAACCAGACCATCCCATATTCCATGTCAGCTGAAAAAGAATGATGTGAACCCATACCTAGTTTATGCTCCCCATTTTTTCTCTCTCGAAATGATTTTCAAGGCAAGACCTTCGCAGGTGGCTTGAAGAAGCACGTATGACAGTCTATACCCTTGTTGTAAATCCTTTGAAATTTCACATATGAAGTAGATTTGGTTGCCTCTTATTTGTTTCCTATATATGTTAGATTTGGTGTGGCTTCAATTCTTCAAGGAAAATTTATGAAAATGGTCTAACTAAAGTGTATATGATACCAGTGATTGTTTTAATGAGGATATGAACACTGTAACAATATCATAAACCTTCTAGAGAAAAGGAATCATTGATTATTTTTCTCTAGTACCTCGATCCAAAATTATCACTCACATGACTATCATATTATGTTTTGAAATTGGACTTTCAATTGAAACTTTTTGGCTTGTTTTAGAGGAATATCATGTCATTCATTCTATACCTTGAGGAAGGAATTATGGCATAGAGATGGAAACTGCCCCATATCTAGTTTGATTCTTGAGGAGCTCTCTGTATGTCTCTCTGCTCCATGTTCAAGTATAGGGTGGATTCAGTTAATTAAGCTTTTTTGTTGAGATAGATAAGTTGGGTGTTCCGAAAATGTTTAGATATTCACTCTAGAAAGTCGCTTCCATCTTTTGTAGAAAACTAGCATACTTGGTTTTGGGATAGGACCAGTTCAATTTTCTTGTTATAGACTTCCACATCTATAATGAATTCAATATGATATATCAAATGCCAATATTATATGTTAGTTTATAAGGGTCCCATGTTTTTTTGAAGACCTCAGTGGATTATATTTTAAAAGGATTCATTTTGTCGCACTTTTAACATTTGTTGGTGGTTGGTGTAAGTCATTTGGAAGGTGCTTGGAAATGTACAAATTGTAGTAAATTTAATTTGGAATATGATTTATTATGATTCATGTAGTCATTATTCATTAAAAATTAGATCTATAAAAATCATCGAGATCTGAATATAGAATTTGATCTCATAAGAACTTCATTGATTAAAATCCTCCTCATATATTATACTCCATAGGGTTTGATGCCATTAATGAGTAGATACTTCTGTTTGGTTTAGCATGCAGTGAGATAGACATTATGTTGAGCATTACTGTTTTGATAAAACTTATGAGACACATGGTTTGAGTCAAATTTTAGATCAATTATGGTTTGATAAGGAGTTGGAGTGTTCTTCAGGTTGGAGATTGTAAATTACGGTTCAAAGCCTCCTTCTGTTGGAGTTGAGAATCTTGGACGTTGGATCTTCCTAATTGATGTAAATACTTTGAAGATGATTATTAAAAATAATTTGGTTTTTTTTCTCTCAGAGGGGTTTCCACCTAAAAATATGTTGTATATTGTCTTGATGTTTGTGCATTGTTGAATGGGGTTGTTTACTATTCATGTGATGTTAATTTATGTTGATCTATGTTAATGAAAATTAATGTTTTGTTAAGTTAAAAATACTAATTGAATAGAAATATTGATTTACTCCCCTCAGTATTTCCAATAATTGGTATCAAAGTTAATTCCTTCAATAGTATCTTAATACATGGAAGGAAAATCTCAAGTGAATCAAAATGGGAAAATCAAGAAAGCAAGCTACCAAGAATTCAAAGAAACCAGAGGAAGTTCCTGGTAATGAAATTCTTTCAAAACCTATTACAGATAATGAAGAGAAATAGGTTGGTACAATTCCTCTTATCAATGAATCAATTTTTCTATTTTGGAAAGATAAAATGGAAATATATTTGCAAGCTATTGGATATGATGTATGGGATTATGATGTTTCTAGAAATATCTCTACTAATGAATCAAGAGAATATAATTCCAAAGACATGAGTATCATCTTAAGTGCCTTTCTAGATTCTATGAAATCCAATGTAGGACAATGCTCATTTTTCAAACATTGTTGGGAGAAAATTCAAAATTTTCATGTCGGTCAAGATCATGTTGGTCAAGACAAATATGATGATGATCTAATGCTTCAAGTCAAGCATACTTTCATATGGAATATTGTGACAATGAGGAACAAGATGAAGAAGAGGAAGAAGACATGGAAAAGGTATTAATCAATACTTTGAAAGAGTTGAAGAACAAAGAAGAGGGAAATTTCACACTCAAATAAGAATTCACTATCTTAAAACTCCAAGTGAAAGAATCGGAAAAGAAAGAAATAAAACCTAGAAAGCCAATTAAAAGAATGTAGCTAGAGGTACGTAATTGAAATTGATCAAACTAAAAAGGAAATAGATGCATTTATAGCATAAACTAGTAGGCTCATAAATGAAAATGAAAGGCATAAGGAACAAATACAAGACATCAAAAAAGCAACTGAAAATATCACTCTTCTAAAATTGCAAGTAGAAGAGGCAGAAAAAACAAGGAAATTGTTGAAAAGCATATTCTAGGAATACCTTTCTCAAAATCATGGAGAACTTGACATTGTCCTGTCTGAAATCAACAAGCTCAAGGAATGTAAAAACTAATGCTTACAGGATATTGAAAGGAAAGATAAATAATTGGCTTAGTTGAAGAATAATGACAATGCATTAGATAAATTTTGAGGTAAAAAATGGGCCTAAAAACAAAAATGTACAATAAAAATCAACTTTATAAAAACCAATAGGATTCAATATGATGATGCCAAACATGGGGGATGATTCACCATTTTTGGAATAAAAAGGTAAGAATATAAAAAAATATACATATAATAACTATGTTTTCAACTCATATATTCAACTTATCTCCCTACGATTTTACTCAAATTTCGAGCATGAGTATTTGTTGGATGTGGAATTTAATTTTGCATGCAAGGAGTACCCATGTTGCATACTTTTTATGGACCATACTACACTAAAAATGTGAAGTACATGAAATAATGTGAATGAAATAATGTTTTCTCATATACGTACATTTTTTGTGTAGTAGGGTCCATCAAAAGTATGCAACATGGGTACTCCTTGGATGCAAAATTAAATTATGCATCCAACGAATAATCCAACTCGAAATTTTATAAGATCATAGGGAGACAAGTTGAAAAAGTAGTTTTTTTTCCCTCCAAAGCTTGATGAGGTAATCTAATATTATTTTATTATTTCCAATATTATTTAATAATATTCCTTAGGAGGCCCATTTTAAACCTCAAAATTTCTCTAATGGGTAAATTGAAGTTGAAGGAAAAAAAAAAAATTGAAACTTCAAACTCCAAAAATAAGATTGATAGCAAGATCCCTCAGAAGTCAAATCAAAATGAAGTATAAAAAACAATTGAAAATGTTGCAACTCCAAGAAATAATGATGAAGTAATCACGGAAAAGGATCAACAAAGGACTATACCACCTCCAAGGAAGAATGACTTCAAAAAAGACACCACATCCAAGTATCTTGACACATTTAATGGTTATTGTTTTTTGTGTTCCAACTTAAGGCATATGGCTAGATATTGCAATATGTATAGCAGGGTTTATCATCAAAAACATTATCAATGGAATCAAAACCCTAGAACTGAGTTTGTTGGATCACGAGACAAGTTTCAAAATGAATTTTCCAGTAGAAAATATATTTCATTTTCTTTATCATTCAAGGAAAACATTGAATGTTACAAGTTCTATGACTATGGGCATATAGCTCGCAATTGTAGGTACAAGATGGACTCTTCCAAGGACAGCCTAAATATCAGGTACAAGAATATCTGGGAAGAAAGAAAATGCAAGAAGATCAAGTGAATTAAAAGGTTACTGCAACCATGCTTTTAGGTTTTGTAAAACAAAAATGGCACGATGAATCAATAGGTACATTGGACGATGACAAGATTTAGGATGATCCAACCAAAGAGTTGGTTCATACATTATTTTGAATAATCCAACTTGTTGATTCCCTGAATATTGAAGAGGGGGACTATATGCATCAGAAGTTGCATTTTTAAATATCTATCATTAATAAGTTGATAGGTGGAAGATGTGAAGCATTTGTTATCAATATGGGAATTTTTTGTGGAGTAGTAATTTTGGCAGGAAAATTTAAGGACAAAATCGTGAAAGGACCCATGTAGTTGATGCATAGAATCAGTTATGGAGAAATGTATGAAGCATGGCATGTCAGGGGCATATATGTTGTCTATTGTAGCAAGAAATAAGGAAGACAATAAGTTAAACGAAGATATGTTTCTTGCAAGAAGTTAGATGAAGGAATTTCGTCACGGGGAGAAAAGGCATGCTATAGGAAAAGTATGCAACTTGTCATGCAGAGTAACCCCTTTCCATTGATGTCAAAGAGGAAGAGGATACTAGATGCATGGAGTCAGGGGGGAGGATGGATCGTAGGAGGGGTATGTGTTTTCATCAATGACAAAGGGGGATATTTTTGAATGGTGTTTTCATTGATGTCAACATTTTTTCTTGAATGCTCTTAATATTTTTCTGGATTGCATTAGTTACAAGCTTCAATGGAAGGATTTATGGAAACCCTAGTAACCTATCATTTTTTGAGGTTTTTGAGGTTGAATATTAGTGAATTTAATTTCATTATCATATTAATTATATGATCCTTATCAAGCCAATTCTAGTGGTATGTTACACATCACAAGAGCCTTGAATGCTTTGAGAGATAGACCTAGTTAAAGATGGTGCACCCATTATATGGTGAAAAATCATATAAGAGATGATGTGGCAGTTAAGTTATATTTTATTAAAAGATTAAAAAAAAAAAAATCTAAGCTTTATTATAGTTTAGGCCCTATCCCGGGCGCTAACCCTAGCTGTCATGACCCTGCTTCATGCTTCTTCTTCTATCGATGTGTCTCTCCTTTCTCTTGAAAGTTCTTTTCCAAGTTTGTTACTTGTTTCCTAGTTTGTTTTGGATGCACCACGAGGGAGGACGGATGGGCAGATCTTTGCAGTTTGTCTACATTTTTTCTTGGGGCTCCTCACTTTCTTGGCATGGATTTTACTTAGATATTTTGGAAGGGAATTTTGGCCTCTGTGTTGGCTCTCTTCCCTATGCTCTCCTTGTTGTGTCTTCTTCTTTGTTTCTTGCCAGATTTGGTTTTTTGGTGGAGTTTCAGAAGGGATGGAGATCCTATGGGCTCCATTTCATGCATTCTCCGGCCATATCTACTTATTTGGTCACATTCTCTTTGGCTACGAGGTTTCTTATGGTTTTCTTCCCATGTGGCCTCATGTCGTAGTGGAAGGATTTTTTGACTAGTATGTGGGTGGTGCATCATGGGTTGGGGTCATCTTTTGCATCGTCCTCCTCAATGAAGCGTTTAGCGGATGAGATTTTTTTCTCCCTTTCATGTCAATTCACTTTCTCTCCATGGTTTGTGGTCTGCAATTTGGGCCTTCATTGTTTATATCATGCTTTTTTGCAGTCTCGTTGTTGTTGGTGGACTATTTTTATGCTCCTCTTGGGGCATCTAGAGGGCGTGCATGCCTCTAGTTTTTTATTTTTCATGAATGGTTGTGGCTTGTGTGCCATTTCATAGATTGATTGGATAGATGTTTAATCGTGGCATGTTTTCCAAAGTTTATGTTGACGGTCCTATGTGCTTGTGTTAAATTTGGGATTTGGTGTTTAGTTTGATGGGTTTTCCATCTCCCACTTGACAATTCAAATTTGCATCATACATGTATTTTATTGGTTGCATATACACTCAGTGTGTGTACAAAGTATAATCTTTATTCCCTACTTATAATAATAAAAATTATGGATTTTTTTCTCAAAAAACTTTGGAAAAAAATTTACATTTTTGGCCTTAATCATTTATTGGTCCAAAATATATATTAAAGGGTTAAAATTATTTGATTCCAATACCCTAATGGCACAACTGCCAAGTCGATCTTGATTTCAGTTTAAAATTTAAAATTTTAAATCAAATATTTTCCCTTCAAAGGAGGAAGTCAACATACCTAATTCAAATAAATGCATTCGATTAGCTCACAAAGGTTGGGCATTCAACATCAATCAAAATATTCTAATTGTTTGAGATATCTCAGCCAATTCTGTGTGTTGTTAATTAATTTTGGGATTCATGCCTCTATGGGATTCTTTGAGATTTTTTTTTTCATGATCTAAGGGTAAGAACCTCGGCCTACTTAAGAATCCTAAATGAGTTGGTTGTTTGTTGTGATTTTTGGTGTTGTTCGATAGTGCATAGATATTTTTGTGCTTTGTGGCCAGGTAGGTAAAAAAATAACTTAGTCGCTAATCCTTTTGGAGAATGGACATGAACCAAACAACTCGGTGGATTTGACAATACCTATGACTAAACCTTGAAGGATGTCAACCTTACCAAGAAAAAAGATTGCTCATTGTAATAATCTCTGGACATTCTTTCTCTTGGTGCCTTAATTCATCTATCTTGTGAAAACTAGTGACGTTTTTAGAACTAACCATACATCTCAACAAACCTTGATCCTAAAATATTTATGTATTGGGTTATTTTGTCATAGTTAACCATGCTATTATAGGTGTCTTGAAGAAGCGTTTATGACAGTTTATATCCCTGTTATAATTCCTTTTAAATTTCACATCTAAAACATATAGAGTAGCCTCTTATTTGCAACCTATCTTTGTTAGATATGGTGTGGCTTTGATTCTTCAAGGAAATTTTATGAAAATGTTCTAATTGAAGTGTATAATTGTGACTGATTTAATGAGAATCTAAACTCTGTAACAATACCCTCAACCTTCTAGAGTGAAGGAAGCATTGATGATTTTTCTCTGGTACCTTGATGCAAAATTATCTCTAACGTGACTACCATATTATGTTTAGAAACTAAACTTTCAATTGAAACTTGTGGCTTGTTTTAGAGGAGTATCATGCCATGAATTATATATCTTGAGGAAGGAATTTCAAAACAAATCTAGAAATTGTACCATAGACAATTTGATTCTCGAGGAGCTCTCTATGCGGCTCTCTCCTCCATGTTCATGT
This sequence comes from Pinus albicaulis, assembly GCA_034641835.2. Taxonomy (NCBI): domain Eukaryota; kingdom Viridiplantae; phylum Streptophyta; class Pinopsida; order Pinales; family Pinaceae; genus Pinus; species Pinus albicaulis. The sequence goes on along the minus strand of CM076581.1, from coordinate 1,058,053,354 downwards.
AGAAATATCTAAATGGATTCAACTAATCTTGTAATGTACTAAAACAAAATATTGAATCACTTCTAGAATTTCGGAAACCAAATTTGATGGTACAATCACATAACAAGTAAGAAAAAAAATTATCAATCACACAACACAAAATGTATCTGGGGAAAGAAACTGCTCAAAACCCCTCTATCTGTATATTGCATAAAGTAAATATCATGAAACAATACAATGCTATTTCAACTCCTGAGAAACCTTTGCACTCCTTTGACTGTCTCAATATGATATAGGCAAAATCAGTCCAATACTTAACCAATTATCCACATTTGTCTGACCATCCCTGCTTACAGATTCTTGGAGGAATTGTGGCCTTATTAATAGGTAAATTCCCAAGAATTGATTGAGAAGCTCCTACAAGTCATCTTGATGACCTCATGCATGACCTGTACAATTTTCTAATTATACAACTGATAGTTATCTTCCCTTTAACCCCAAACTCAACTGAGCCTTCCTTAGAACTGACATGCAACAAATATTTATAGTGAATTATCATTTAACTGATTGACCACTACTTGTGAATTAAATCATATTTAATTCACTGGACCTATCAGTAGCTCATATTTCAGTTAGAACTAGTTAAACTGATTTTAACTCAAATAATTGAGTTAACTAATTACAACTCACAAATAACTGTAGCTAAATCCCCTAAAACTTAGAGTGGACTCTACATGCCTATATTTTGACCTCCAACTCGAATTAAATGAGCTAAATAAGTCTTCCTGGCTCATTTAACACTTACAATATGTTATGTGATGGAATTAAAATTTTACTTCTAATTTAATTTATGGAAAATTAAATCAGAATCCCCCTTGGGGTGTCATATCTTGGTGCCATTTCAACACTCCCTCTCAACAATAAGAGGATTATCTGCTACCCCAATCCTATCTCTATGGAACTCAAATTTACTTCTTGACAATGCCTTTATCAAGATGTCTACATCATGCTCCTCCGTGGGAATGTACTCTAATGACATAATCTGTCTCTACATGCAATCTTTGAGATGGTGATAACGGATATCAATATGCTTGGACCTGTCATGAAAAATTGGATTAACCGAGAGTTTGATGCAACTCTGGTTATCACAATATATCACCATTGGATCCATCTGTCACCCAAATAAACCAACAAGCATCTTCCTCATCCATATGGCCTCACATGCTGCCTGACTGGCCGTGATGTACTCTGACTTTGTTGAACTGAGTACAACTGGTCTCTGTTTCCTGTTGTACTACGAAATTTTGTTAATCCTATGTTGAAGGTTCCATCTGATGTGCTATTCTTGTCGGATGGACTCCCTACCCAATTTTCATCAGTGAAACCATGAAGATTCACTCCCTCTATTTGTCTATACCATAGCCCATACTTTGTAGTGCCTCTAAGGTATCTCAACACATGCTTGCCTGCCTTCCAAAATATTTTGGTAGGATTAACCATAGCTTTACTAAGCTGGTTAACCGTATAGCATATGTATGTAGAAATTATATACAAGATGCATGTATATATCTAGATTCTCCTAATCTAACAATATTTATCTTCTTGCTAAATACAAAATCCTTCCACTGTTAATCTTTTGTGGAAATTAGAATCAATTGCAAACACATGAAGCAATAAAAACAATCGCACATAACGCAGTTGGTTAACGGGAAAGCCTGAAGCTAAAAACCCCAAATATCATATATTATGTATCATGGAGATCATGTAATAGTCTCATACAAATATTAGTACATCAAGCTCTCAGTACAATCAATCGTCACACACTAATCAGAAGAAATCTGCAAATCCATGCACCGATTTCTTGCCACCTGATAGCCTGCCTCCACTGTGCAATCCTTACTGAAGAATAGATCTAAATGAATTCGAATTACCCTTGCCTTGACTGTGCAATCCTCATTGGAAACTCCAATGTGTGTGTGGTGCAATCAATGCATCACTATAGTCACAACAGATAGTCCATCTTTCCCTTTCACCTATCTCTCCACTGGGTCTCCACTAGAACTGACATGCACTGTAGTTAACTGTTTTATTGTTCAGTTGATTAATGAGTTATTATTTGTGAATTAATTAACTAATTTATTCACTCCACTCTCACTAGTGTATCATTTAGTTAGACTAGATACAACTAGCTCAACTGAGTTTAATTCCATTAAGTGAGTTAAACTAAATAACAACTCCATGAACTACTCTTCCAACTCTATCATAACTTTTCCATTTCAGTTATAACTGAGTCCTCGATGCATGAACCACCAGTAAATCCTAGGAATTGTGTAATTCCTTCAGCCCACTGATTTGACAAATCTGTATACTGAAATTAAGTTCTCCAAGAGAATAAGTTGTTGTTTATTGTCGGATTATTATTAAGAGCTAATAATAATCGACACTTATATTTTTAGATCGAAAATCTATAAATAGACTTCACCCAATATTCTAAAAATATAATTTCATCTATTTTTCCAACTTGACCAACCATCCACAAATATCATCCTTCAACTTCTGAAATATGATCACCATGTCTAAAAATAGACATAGTCTAAAAATAGACTTGCACCTAAAAATAGCCTACGGACCCACTTAGTGAAGGCGATTCATTTTCACTAAGCTCATCATCTTGTTGAATCTCAACACTCCCTCTCAACAAGATAGGGATTATCCTTCACCCCGATCCTGCCTCTATGGCATTCAAATTTTCTCCTAGTGAGCGCCTTCGTCAGAATGTATGCATCCTGGTCTTCCGTAGGAATGTACTGAAGCAACATGATCTTCTGCTGCACATAATCTCTGATATGATGATACCAGATATCAATATGTTTAGATCTATCATGAAACACATGATTAATTGAGAGTTTAATGCAACTTTGATTATCACAATGTATCATTATAGGATCTAAATGTGAACCGAACAAACCGACCAGGATCTTCCTCATCCAGATAGCCTCACATGCAGCTTGAATTGCTTCCATGTATTCTGCTTCAGTTGAACTGAGTGCCACGGATCTTTGTTTCCTGCTGTACCAAGAAACTGATGTAGATCTGATACTGAAAATCCCTCCTAATGTGATATTTATTTATGTTGGGTTGCCTTCCCAATCTGCATCCGTGAAGCCATGAAACTTCACCTCATCCTTCTGTCTGTACCATAAGCCATACTCAGATGTGCCCCTGAGATACCTCAGGACATGCTCGCTTACCTTCCAAAAGAGCTTGGTAGGCTTAAACATCACTTGTGAACACTGGTTCATCGCATATCATATGTCCGGTCTTGTATTAACTAAATACATGAGCAAACCCGCCAACTGTCGATAAACAATGGCATCCACTACCTCTATTGATGTAGCATCCTCTTTCCTCCATTTTCCTAGAAGAGGAGTGTCCATAGGCTTGCAGCATTGCATGTGAAACTTCTCCATTATCTCCCGGGCATACTTTCCTTGAGACACAAACAATTCACCTTCCCGCTTCCATATTTCCAATCCAAGGAAATAATGAAGGAGGCCCAAATCCTTCATCTCAAAGTCCTTTGCAAGATCTACCTTGCATGAGTGTATCAACTGCTCATCACACGTTAGTATTAAATCATCAACATAAAGAACAATGATTAAAAGCTTACCCTCCACCACAATTTGGTACAGGTTTTCATCCGCCTCACTCTTGGTGAAGCCAAGTCCAGTGAAATAGATGTCGATCCATGTGTACCAAGCACAAGGTGCTTGCTTAAGCTCATACAACGCTCTTTTGAGGCTGCACACATGTGAATCACTACTGAAGATCTCAAATCCTTTAGGCTTCTCAATGTACACCTCTTCCTCAATGATCCCATTAAGGAAAGAAGTCTTCACATCCATCTGATGAATGTGCCAACCCATCTGCGCTGAGAGAGAAAGGATGGTCCTTCTGGAAGAATACCATGCAACAAGTGCAAAGGTTTCTTCATAATCAATCCCCTCGATCTGTGAGAAGCCCCGGGCAACAAATCTTGCCTTATACTTCTCAACGCTCCCATAAGTATCTTGCTTTACCTCCATCTTGATCCTACAACTGATTTACCCACTGGCCTTGGAAAAATCTCCCAAGCACTATTTCTAACAATGGATTCATACTCCTCCACCATGGCATCTACCCATGTGGGCTTTTGCATTTCTTCTTCAAAAGAATATGGCTCTGTCATGACACACTTGCTCATAAGAGCCATGTAACCAGTAAATCGGTCAGGTGACTTTCTCTGTCTGCGCTGTGATGTAGGGACTCCTACACTCTGTGCCACATCAAGCTTCAATCTCTCAGCTTCTGTGGTACGCTTTATGCCTTGTCTGATGTTTGGTTATGCATGAGTGGACTCCTCCACTCCATGAATCTCCTCCTTTTGTTGATCCACATCTAGAGGCTCATCTTTGGGAACAAGAAGTTCCTCCTCTGCATGCAAGTGTAGATCCCTCTCAAGCGACAACTTCATGGCTTTCACCTCAATGAATTTTATATCCCCTCACAACACAGTCATCCGATTTTCTGGAAAATAAACACGATAATTATGAGTTGTTTCTGTGTACCCCACAAATATCCCAACTTCTGAAGTTAGCTCCAGCTTCTTCCTAGCATCCTTTGTCACATGAATGTAAACATATGAGCCAAAAATCTTCAAATGAGAAATATCAGGCTTCTTACCAGTAAAAGCTTCTTCAGGTGTACTCATGCCAGGTACTCTATGAGGACAACGGTTTTGCACATAAACTGCAGTGTTGCATGCTTCCACCCACAAGTGCATAAGTAGGCCCTGGTCATGCAGCATTGCTCGTGCAACACCCACGATTGTTATGTTCTTCCTCTCAGCGATCCCATTCTGCTATGTTTTATGAGGTGCTACGAGTTCTCTTTGAATTCCTTCTTTGCTACAGAATTCTTTGAATTCGCCCGAGATATATTCACCTCCATTATCACTTCGTAGAGCCTCCACTTGCTTCCCCGATTCTTTCTCTACCAATGCTTTAAACTCACAGAACTTTGAGATTGTTTCGCTCTTCTTCTGCATGAAGAAGATCCAGAATCTATGAGAATAGTCATCAAAAAATATAACATAATACCTATGTTTTGTTGTTGAAGCAACCAAGAAAGGTCCATACACGTCTGTGTGAATTCTCTCTAGGATCACTGAAGCACGGTTCTCCTTCTCATGAAAGGTGGTCTTCACAAACTTACCCATAGTACATCCCTTGTACTGATCTGACTATGCAAAAGTACCCTTGGGAAGTCCAGTAGAAATCTGCTGCAAAATCTTCAAAGCGCCATGGTGAAGATGTCCCAATCTCCTGTTCCATAATTCGCCCTCATCCTGGCTCATCACTTCTTCTGCTTTGCCCACCATTGAAACGCAACCATCTACCTCCAGCTTGTAGATACTCTTAACTCGAATCCTTATCCTCTTGGTTTGACCCGTTGTTTTATGTTGCAGGAAAGCTTTTCCCTCCCTAAAAAAAATGTCATAACCTATGTATTCCAACATTGCGACTGAGACCAAGTTCTTCTTCAGACCTGGAACATGCATAACATCTTTCAATAGAAATGGATTACCTGACTCCCTCTCAAAGGTAATGGTCCTAATGATGGCCGCACTGTATCAACCATCGTCGCCCATATCTATATGCATTTGAAGGTCCTTCTCCTCCAAGTCACTAAACAACTCCTTGTCTCCCATCATATGGAAAGATGCACCACTATAAATATACCACACTGATCCCGTTGAGATTGAAACCAAGCATGCGATCAAAGAGAAATCAAGTTCAAATTGCGAGGCTAAGGCCTCTCCAGCTGCAGCTCCAACAACCTTCTTATTCTTCTTCTTCTAGGGGCAGTTAGTGGTGAAATGCCCATGTTCGTGACAGTGAAAACACTTCACCTTGGACAAATCCTAATTCTTTCCTTTAGCTTCGGATTTTGAAGGAAATTTCATCCCCTTCCCTTTCCTTGCTTTGGCAGCCAAAGCACAATTCTCTTCATCTTCATTCTTTGATGAAGAGCCATCCTTTGTACTTCACTTTATCTCCTCCTGCACAAGATCCGACCAAAGTCTCTCCTGTTAGCTCCCTATAATTAGCAAGATTGGCAAACTCCAACTGCAGGGAGAACACTATTTCAATGAATTTGGGATTCTAGGATCTAGCCCTCCTGAATCTGGAGAGGGATCTCTCCAATAAAGTGCAAAGATTGATTTATCTTTTAAAGGCTTTTGGGCAACGATATTAGGCTAGTTATGAAGACTGAGGGTTTTTGTTTTGTTTTTGGATGGTTGAGCATGATTATTATTTGGGTGGAAAGTTCTAAATGAAAAGAGTTTCAAAGGTATGAATTTGTAAGAAATTAGAACAAGATTTGGCTGAAAAGATAGATATAACACTGGTTTTTAGTCCATTAGGCTATGGAGTCATAATAGGGCTTTTATATGTGCAACAATTCAAGAGTGATCCAAGGGGCAAGCCATCTATATCACAAGATCGTTGAGATTAAGTGATGGAATGGAAACAATAAAAGTGTTGGAGGGGTGGAAACTGATAATAATTTCAACAAGGATTTATAGTCAGTCCAAACAAGAAAAAGCCTTTAAGCAACTGTTTAAAACCAACCAAAGGGCAGGGCTCACCATAAACCTCTTTGGACAAGCTTGTATTAAAGCAAACTCAATAGATCAAACAATCTAGTAATCCACATAATTACCTTCAGAAAGTATGAAAACAGATAAGAGAAACAAATACAACTTAAGATCAGATAAGGTACTTTTAAACCTAGTATGCTTTCAGCAAACACTTAGAGAAATTTTCAGAATTGCCTTTGGAGAATAGAAGCTAGAAAACAGGGCTTACCATCACTTTTCTAGTCTAAATTTAATAAGAAAATAATGAAAATAACATTCAAGAACAATGTTTAAAGAAAACAGTAGGACGAGGGACCGCCAGCATTCCTAAATGTTTAAACTGTATTGAATCATTCTTAAATAAACAAATTGGAAGAAAACATTGAGATAAAGCTTATCAGTCAGAGAAGGGTACTGTAAACAGTAAGTCCTAACTCTATGCTTGTTTTTATTTATCAGAGAATAATGGACAGTATGACATACATGAAAGGAAAAACAATTACAAAGAAAGGGGCACTTCACCAGTGATATAGACCAGGATCCCAAGAAACAGCTTGTATATTGAAGTCAAACCAATTACAATCTTCAAGTCCAATGTTTCAGTTCAGCAATCATCTTCACTTCTCAGACTAACTTATTAAATCACAAACAGAGCTTCAAGAGCCTTTGAACACTATTTACAAGTAGAAGTTTCGAGCACAAGTATATTTCAAAGTTCTACAACCCCCGTTTACAATGAACTCCTCAATAAGATTTTATAGAAGGATGAGAAGGTTGAAAGAGAAAAGATCTAAGGGTTCAATTAATATAGATTTCGTACTTCTCAGCCTTTGAGGGGCTCAACGGAGAAGTTTACAGATATTTTCTCTGTATTGATTGTTTTACATTTAAGAAGTAAGCTCAGTGGGAGCTTTTGTTGACTTTTAAGGCTCTGTGTTATCTATGTAGTAACTCAGCAGATATTTTTGCAATAAGTTCTTCGGCTGAATTAAGTGTTCGGCTGTATTGAAGCAAATATCCTCTGTTCTGGTCATTACTCGACCTCTGTTTGAATGCTGTGAGGCTACAGGTGGCAATCTGGTTGCTGAACGGAATCAATTTGCCTCTGATGTGTCAGTGAAGGCACCCTATGTCTGATAAATATTCTTGATTTGCCTTTAACTGTGTTTAATTTAATGGATTAGGCTTTTGATTTTCGATCTTAGCCGTAATCCACCCAAACTGTGTAATTACTCTTCAATTCTTCATCTCTGGTTCGTTTGGGTGTTCAACACTGATACTCTTTGTTTGATTTTAGTTCTCTGTGTCTTGTTGATGTGCAGGTATCACAGAGGGTTCATATGGCATCAATGCTCATGATGCATTTGACGAAACGTGATGGTAGAACCCTACGGATGGCTTCTCTTTTATGAACAAAGGCGTGGGGATTGTCATCCACAGCCTTTGGCTTTTCTTCAATATAACAGAAAAACCATAAAAACCTGCATAAAACAATAAAATTTAATAAATCCTGTGTTTATTGGGTAAAAAATTCTTTGGAGGTCGTGGTTAGGATCATGGATGTTGGATGGCAGCATCCAACGGTGGTGATTACGTGCGAAGATCAAAAAGGGAAGCGGTTGATGAACAAGCGGTGGAGTTTTAAGTGAGAGCCATTGATCCATGTCGAATCAATGGTCGGGATTGGTTGTGGTCATACAAAGCGAATGAGTCGCTTTATAACAACAAGGCGAAAAAAACAAAGAAATACAAAGGAAATAGGTTAAAATACCCTTTGGCAGAGGAAAAGCTTTAAAATGAAATTCAGGATTTCGAAACGATCCTAGGCCATTGGATGAAAATAGGCCTTAGAGATCAATGGATGTGGTTGATCTGTAAAAACCTTTGGTAGAAGGCGGAGGGTGATGTGTAACAAGGGATTAGATCCAAGCCGTTTATCTGCAGAGATCAACGTCGGGGAGCGCGCGCGATGACACACAATGTAAATGGGAAAAGTGGTTTCGGAGGAGAAAACCACGGGTTTCGCGTGGTGAAAGGGCAGGGAGGCGGTTTTTTCCTTTTTGAACGCGATATGCGTTCCTGCCCGACACGTAGCATTTGAATACCACCCATTTCGTGTAAGTTTTGAGAATTAACCTCTGCGCTTAAACTTACGCGAAAACGCGCATGAACCGTTAGATCTAGGGTCTCAGATCTGGCAGTGGAGAACGAGCGCGATATTGGATAGATGCAAGGGCGGAAGGAGGTAGGGTGATTTTATTATGGACTGTCCGATCAAGAGATCGACGGTAGAGATCAGATCTGGAGGGAGGCAGGACTCATAGGGGTTGGGCTCGTCGGGGTTAATATGAGCCGTTATATGGAACAAGTCAATGGCTTAGATGCGATCTGGGGGTTGAATGAAATAATACGAAGGCAGAGAAAGGTTTAATAAGGGCCGTTGTTCTGCAGAGATCAATGGCTGAGATTGGTCATAAAGCATTATGAAGCAGGGCGCATGATTTTAAACCAAAGTCGGGAGGATTGATCTGGACCGTCCGATCTGGACATGTGGATGACCCAGATGCAATCGGGGCTTCTCGATTGGTGGGGTAATGGGTATGGGGGGTGCCGAAGTGATTGAGTGTGGGCCGTTGATCTGAAAATCATATTGACGGTGGAGGATGGATCGGGGAATGACCAATCAGGGGTGGCATAAAATATAAACGCGCCCAATGAGATTCACTGATGTGATACAACGTTGGCCATCGGATTTCCTAATGATCAACGGCGGAGAAGGGCTCTGACCAATGAATGAGCGAGACCCTTATAATATATTAAACCAAAAATTTAATAAAAAGCAAAGGTTTTTATGGCTTCAGGGCGGGTTATATATAACAGACTTGGCGCCCGATTGCGGGGGCCTACGGATATATGGGAAAACAAAGGCCCAGGGCTTACATGTATAAGGGCCAATCGCATCGGAAGGAAAGGTCAGGCTTTTCAATCTACCCATTTTAATTTCTCCGATGCGATTAGCACTTCGGGACTTTAAATCTTGGTCTCGGGCATAGGTTTATATGGAGAGAAGCAGAAGGCAGGGGTTTATACAACAGGGCTCAATCGCATCGGAACAATGATGCTGGACTTTTCAATCTACCCATTTTCATTAAAAAACATTGTTCTGGCGGGTTTAGACCAAAACTTAGGGAAAGTGGGTTTATGAATTTACAAAGGGAAATATGCATCGGAGATGGGTTTATACAATGTTTAGTGCCCGATTGCGAGCCCAGGGTTCAGCGAATGAGACAAGGGGATCGAGAGCTTACAACCAGAAGCTAATCGCATCAGAAGTCTTATAAAGGCCCAAAGACTTATGTTCATTGTTTGTGGCCGATGCGATAAGCACCAAAAGAGTTTAGAGCTTGGTTTTAGCGCTAGGGCACATGTGGGGAAGTGGTTTAGGATTTAGCCCAAAGGGGCTTAAGCCCATAGTCAAAAAAACCTATTTTTTATGAAAATTTTCAATGTTTTTGATGGATTTGGGGGTTTCGGCAAAGTTCAAAAGTGAGTTTTAAACTTTGTAAAATGGATCTTATGAAGGGGAAAAGGGGAAAAATAGAAAAGAGAGGAATTTCATGGGGAATAAAGGGGTAAAAATGAGGGTTAGTTTTGAGTGAAGGAAGGGAAAAAATGGAGATTTTGCAGCAGTCTTTTCTCTATGAAAATAACAGAATTTCTGAATTTGAAAGGGAAACATCAGTGAAGATTAAGCAGAAGGCATGATGTCTTCATGAGTCTTCAAGAGATAAAATTTTTAGTAATACAACTTTTTTCTTGAAGGCTCCAAAAATGATTTAGCCACCTTTTGATATAACAAATTTTACAGGTGGCTAACATCTCTCATCCTGGCAGTTTCTCCCGTCTAATGACAGAGTCTTCATAGCTATGCCAACTCTTCGGAAGCCCAAGGAGAGAAAATCTCACCAAGTATTCATCATCAACAGTAATCCCCACACTTCCCAGTTCATCCCTACAGTGGACAAACTTCGTGAGATATTTTGGAATACTGTCGCCCTTCTCCATTTTTATTTTTTTGAGCTTATCTTTCAGTGCCAACTTCCTCTAGTCGCTGCTGCTTTGGAAAAAATATGTCAAAGCCTTCCACATTGAAAATGGAGTGGCTTTCCCATGAATTTTGGGCACAATATGGTCCTTCACACCTTCCAACATAATTCTTCTTGTCTTTTCTATCTTCTTTTGCCATGCCTCAAGTAATGCAACATCGCTAGATCCCGGCTTAGGAACATCGCTATCGATGAACACCTTTAGTCCATTATCTTCCAGCACCGCCTCCATCCTATCCTTCTAGGCTATGTAATTCAAGCTCCCATCAAGGGAAGACTCCAATCACAACCCATTGAAAGACATTTCAATGTATACTCAATTGTCGCACCAAGAATTTTCTGCAGCAAATTCGAATTGTCCACCAGCACAAACTCAACAATTCTTCACAATTGCAATCTTCAAGAATTAACAATGATCTGATACCATGTAGAAATTATATACAATATGCATGTACATATCCATATTCTCCTAATCTAACAATATTTATCTTCTTTCTAAATACGAAATCCTTCCACTATTAATATTTTGCTGAAATTAAAATCAATTTCAAACACATGAATCAATAAAAACAATTGCACATAGCACAGTTTTTTAATGGGAAATCCTAAAGCTGAAAACCCCAACTATCATATATTATGTATCATGGATATCATGTAATAATATCATACAAATATTATTACATCAAGCTCTCAGTACAATCAATCGTCACACACTAATCAGAAGAAATCTGCAAATCCATGCACCGATTTCTTGCCACCTGATAACTTGCCTCCACTGCACAATCTCTACTGAAGAATAGCTCTGAATGAATTCAAATTACCCTTTGCTTGACTACGCAATCCTCATTGGAAACTCCAATGTGTGTCTAGTGCAATCAATGCATCACTATAGTCACAACAGATAGTCCATCTTACCCTTTCAGTTATCTCTCCACTGGGTCTCCACTGGAACTGACATGCACTATAGTTAAATCTTGTATTATTCAGTTGATTAATGAGTTACTATTTGTGAATTAATTAACTAATTAATTCACTCCACTCTCACTAGTGTATCATTCAATTAGACTAGATATAACTAGCTCAACTGAGTTCAATTGAATAACAACTCCATGAACTACTCTTCCAACTCTGTCATAACTTTTCCATTTCAGTTCTAACTGAGTCCTCCATGCATGAACCACCAGTAAACCCTAAAAATTGCGTAATTCCTTCAGCCCAATGATTTGACAAATCTGTATACTGAAATTAAGTGCTCCAAGAGAATAAGTTGTTGTTTATTGTTGGATTATTATTAAGAGCTAATAATAATCGAGACTTCTATTTTAGATCGACAATCTATAAATATATTTCTCCCAATATTCTAAAACTAGAATTTCATATATTTTTCCAAATTGACCAACCATCCACAAATAGCATCCTGCAACTTTTGAAATATGATCACCATGTCTAAAAAATAGACATAGTCTAAAAATAGACTTGCATCTAAAAATAGCCTGTGGGCCCACTTAGTGAAGGTGACTCATTTTCACTAAGCTCATCATCTTGTTGAATATCAACGATGTATGGTTGTGTGTTCACCAATTAAATGAGTGAACCCACGATTTTCTTGTAAGTAGTAGCATCTACTACTTCACCTAAATCGACATCCTCCTTCCTCCAGTTTCTTGCTAGAGGAGTCTCCATTGGTTTTCTTCCCTCCATGTGGAAATTCTTGAGGATCTAGTTGGCATAATTTCCCTAAGACATAAATATCTCCCCATCTCTTTACCATATTTCCAATCCCAGGAAATAGTGAAAGAGCCCCATGTCCTTCATCTCAAATTCTCTTCAAATATCCTCTTTGCAAGACTTGATGAGCTACTCATCACTTGTCAGTATCAAATCATCAACATAAAGTAAAATAATCAAAAGCTTACCTTCTACCACAATATGATAAAGGTTTGCATCTACTCCACTCTTGGTGAAGCCCAACCCGGTGAGATAGTTGTCGATCTTGGTGTACTAAGCACGAGGTGCTTGCTTTAGCCCATATAGTTCTCTCTTGAGTCTTCACACAAGTGACTCTGTGTCTAAGGTCTCAAATCCTTCTGACTACTCAATGTACACCTCTTACTCAATAAACCCATTAGTAATCTTGTCTTTACATCCATATGATGTATCCGCCATCCCATCCATTTTGAGAGTGCAAGGATGGATTTGATTGATGAGTACCTTACAACTGGTGCAAAAGTCTCATCATAATAAATCCCCTCCACCTGATAGAACCCTCTGGCCGTGAACCTGGCCTTGTGCTTCTCCACACTCCCATTTTCTTCCTACTTCACCTTGTAGATCCACCTGGATCCTACAATTGACTTCCCCTCTGGTCTTCGAACAACTTCCCATGCACTGTTTCTGATAATGGATTCATACTCCTCAACCATGGAATCAACCCAAAGTTGTTTTTGGATTTCTTCCTCGAAAGAGGATGGTTCTATATATATATATATATATATCTTCGCTCATAAGAGCCATGTATCTAGTGTCCCACTTTAGGGACCTTCTTTGCCTACGTTATGATGTGGGTGCTCCCGCATTCTCTCTCACATCTAGCAACAACATATTAGCCTCTCTAGTGTGCTTCCTTCAATTTCGAGATGTCTTTGCATGAGTGAGTGCCTCCACTCTCTACACCTCTTCTTTTGGATCCAAGAGCTCCTCAACTGAATGCAACTGTAGCTCCCTCTCAAGGGAATTTCACATGGCTTTCTCTTCATCAAATTTCACATCTCTTTTGACCATTGTTATCATGTGTGCTGACAAGTACACCGATAGTTGTGAGGTGTATCAGTGTACCCCACAAATATACCCGACTCAATTGTTGGCTCTAGCTTCTTCATGGAATCTTTGGTCATATAGAAATAAACTGTTGAACCAAAAAATTTTAAATGTGACACATCTGGTCTCTTACCTAAAAAATCTTCCTCTAGTGTACTCGTCCCAAGTATCCGATGAGGACTTATGTTTTGCATAAATATTTTTATGTTGCATTCTTATTCCTATAGATGCAATGGTAGGCCCTGATCATGTAACATATATCGCACTACTCACACAATAGTTCTTCCCTTCCATTCTACAACCTCATTCAGTTGTGGGTTATAAGGTGTTTTCAATTCTCTTTTAATTCTTTCTAAGGAGCAAGAGTTCTTGAATTCGTTATAGACATATTATCCATTATTGTCACTCCTCAGAGCCTTCACGTTCTTCCCTATATCTTTCTCGACAAGTTCCTTGAACTCACAAAACTTGGAGAATGTCTGATATTTCTTTTGCGTGAATAAAATCCAACACTTTCATGAAAAATCATCTACAAAAATCACATGATACCTGTGTTTTTTTTTGGAAGCTATCGATAACGGTCCACACTCATCGGAGTGAACACTCTCAAAGATTTACTTTTCTCGGCTTCCCTTATCGTGAAAGGTGGATTTGGTATACTTAGCCAATTGATAAATCTAAAAAAAGGGTTCAGTGGTGGATCACATTGAGGAACTCCAAAAATTGAATATAAGGTTAACTGATATTCCAGAGGAACATACGATTGATGTCTTCATAGGGACTTTAAAGGATAACATCCAACATGAGGTTCGCGTTTGGGAACCTGATTCATTGGAGAAGGCATTCAGGTTGGAAAGAAAAATTGAATGTAAAATTATGGCAACAAGGAAGCCTACCACTCACATCTATACAGATGGAAGTGTTGCTACTCCTAGAATTTCACAACCTACAAGGTTGTTGCCACAAATATTGGAAGAAAAAAGAGAAAAAGGGGTTTGCTACAGTTGTGATAACAAATACACTAAAGGTCATAAGTGTGCTGAGAAGAAATTATTTTGCATATATTGTGAAGGGGAGGAATAAAATTAACAAGAAACTTCAAAAGAAGAGGATATACACTAGGAACCAACCCTAGAAGAAGAAGAAGAAGAAGAAGAAGAAGAAATGAGTCTGACCATATTGTGTAATGCATTGGTAGGAATTACCACTCCTCAAACTCTCAAGATATAAGGACATATCAAGAAGAAAAAGGTAATAGTGTTGATTTATTTGTGTAGTACCCATAATTTTTTTCATTGTAAGGTAGCCATGAATTGAATTGTTTCCTATACCCCGCACCAAAATGTCAAGTGATGGTTGCAAATGGAGGAACTATAAATTTCTCTCGAAAATGCCATAATATCAAGCTAACCATGGGGTAATATGTATTGAATGGTCCAATGCTTTCCATTCCAATGAGAGTTTTTGATGTTGTACTAGGAGCAAAATGGTTACAATATTTGGGGACGGTAGCATTTAATTTTCAATAAGTTTTCTTGAAAAAAATTTCGGAAGGAAGGGAAGTCAAATTATGGGGTATCACAGGGAAGCCGAGAAAGATAATAAGATCTAGTGTCATGACAAAGCCTCTGAAGAAATAACAATGAGGCGTAATTGCACAATAATCAATGTTACCGATGAAATAGGTAACCTGACCTCAGAACGGGAACTCTAGCCCAAAAAGACTCAAAAAACATGAACAAACACCCCCAAAACAAAAAAGTGTATTCCAGAATGCACTTGGTTTTTTTTTAAGGTCAAATTTCAACATTTTATAAAATTATGCTAAAAACAAAATTGTTTCTTGAAAAAAGGATTGAAAAAACACCCTCAAAACAAAACCAGTTGACGCTGGAATAACCAAAAAAAAAATTTGTCATATTTTTGACATTTTTAAAAATAGAAATAACATTTTTTAATTTTTAAAATTCAAACATTAAAAAAAACCTAAAATTTAAGAAAAAAGTTAAATTTAAAAAATAAAAATATTTTAAAGCTTGAAATTTAAAAATATATAGGAATAAAAAAATAAAAATAAAAACAAAATAAAAATTTTAGTTCAAACATTAAAAAAAACCTAAAATTTAAGAAAAAAATTAAAAATTAAAAATTAAAAAAATTTAAAGATTAAAATTTCAAATTATATAGAAATAAAAAAATAAAAATAAAAACAAAATAAAAATATTAAATTAAAAAGAAAAACCAGTTAAAAAAGAAAGAAATTATAAAAAATAAAATATAGAAATTAAATTTAAAAAAGAAAAAGAAAATGTTTATTAAATTAAAAAAAAAAAAAAATTAAAAAAAAAAAAAAAATTTAAAGAAATATATTAAATTTAAAAAAAAAAAAAAATTATTGAAATTAAAAGTAAAAAAATGAAAAATTAATTTAAAAAATAAAAATAAAAATAAATAGAATAAAAATATTAAATTTAAAGAAATATATATTAAAAAAACAAATAGATTTTAAAAAATATATTAAATTTAAATTTTATATATATATGAACTTAAATTAAAAATATATATTAGATTTTATTAAATTAAAAAAAAAAATGTTCGTATTAAAATAACAAATTAAATTAAAAAAAAAAAAAAAATTAATAAATAAATAAATAAACAAATAAATTTCGAAATAAAAATTAAATTTTAAATATAAAGAAAAAAAAAACATTGTTAGAATAAAAAGCTAAAAAAAATTAAAAATCAATTAAAATTGAAAAATTGAAAAAAATAAATTAAATAAATTATATTAGATAAAAAATAAAATAAAAAACAAATTAATTAGAAAATATTAAGTTTAACTTAAAAAAAAATCTAATTTTAAATACACAATTTTAATTGAAATAAAAAAAATATAAAAATGTTAGTTAATTAAAAAAATAATAATAAAAAAAAATTAAAAAAAATTATTAAATTCAAATAAATAAATAAATAAAAATACAAAATTTACTAAATTTTAAAAAATTAAATAAAAAACTAAGCATAAAATTTAATAATAAAGAAAATATGAAAAAATTAAAAAAAAATCAATTAAATAAAAAAAAATACAAAATTTAATAAAAATTATTAACAAAATTTAGAAAAAAAAAATTAAAAACAAAAAAATGAATAAAATTAAAAAAAAAAAAAATTTAAAAAAATTAAAAAAAAACAAAAACAAATTAAAACAAATTAAATTTCAAATATAAAAATTAAATTAAAAAAAATAATTTTAAATTTTTTGAATTAAAAAAATCAAATTAAAAAAAATATTAAAAATAAAAAAAATAAAAAATAAAAAAGAATTTTTTGATTGTGGTGGCACCGCCAATCGGCCTCCCGCCCAGGTGACGGCGGAGGCCGGCCGCTAGGCGGGAGGCCGATTACGAGAATCGCGCTCCCGCGGCAGGCTGTTGATTCCGAGAATCGCGCTTCTGCGGTAGGAGGCTGATTCCGGGAATCGCCCTGAGGCTAATTCCGGGAATCACCCTCCCACGATGAGAGGCCGATTCTGGGAATTGCCCTGAGGCCGATTCTGGGAATCGGTCTCAAGGCGATTCTCGGAATCGGCCTCCCGCGGCGGGAGGGCGATTCTCAGAATCGGCCTTAGGGCGATTCTTGGAATCGGCCTCAGGGCGATTCCCGGAATCAGCCTCTCGCCGCAGGAGGGCGATTCCCAGAATCGGCCTGAGGGCGATTCCCGGAATCGGCTTGAGGGCGATTCCCAGAATCAGCCTCTCGCCGCGAGAGGACGATTCCCGGAATCGCCCTGAGGGTGATTCCCGGAATCGACCTCTCGCTACGGACGGGTGCGGGTCGGCCCTCCGCGGCGGAGGGCGATTCACGGAATCGGCCTCCGCGGCGAGAGGGCCGGTCCCGGGGCTCGACCCTCCGCGGTGGTGGCGGCCCGTGGGCGGCGGGGGGCTGCGGCACCAGCCCCGCAATGCCCGGCCTCCACGCCACCTGGGCGGGCCGTGTGCTTCCCCAGTCAAAAAATTCTTTTATTTTATTTTATTTTATTTTTTTTAATATTTTATTTTTTAATTTGATTTTAATTTTTTTTTTTTTTTTTTTAAATTCAAAAAATTTAAAATTTTTTCTTTTTTAATTCAAATTTTTTATTTTAAATTTAATTTTTAAAATTTTTTTTTCTTTAATTTAATGTTTTAGATTAATTATTTTTTAAAATTTAAAATTTATTCATTAAATTTATTAAATTTTAATTTAATTTAATTTATTTTTTTTTAAATCTTTTAGTTTATTTGGTTTTTCATTTTTAAAATTTTAAAATTGTTTCATTTAAAAAAAAACAAGATTTATGGATATTTGTTTTTTAATTATTTGCACGTGATTTTTTTCATTTTTTTGTTTTTTAATGATAGTTTTTTTTATTATAATTCTTTTATTTTAATTTTCTTTTTCAATTTTAAATTTTTTTTTTTTTGTTAATTTTAAAATTTGCATTTTTGTTTTCTTATTATTATTATTATTTCAATTTAAATTTTTAAATTTAATTTTTTCTTTATTTTATTTTATTTTATTTTTTTAATCTAAATTTTAATTTTGTAATTTAAATTATTTTTAAATTTTCTATTTAAATTTTTTTTTTTTATTATATGGATTTTTTTAATAACTTAGAAAAAAATGTTTTTGATGTTTTTTTTTTAATTTTTTTTGTTAATTTTTGTTTTTTTCCTTTAAATTATATGTTTTTTTTTTCAAATTTTGTCATTTCTTTTGATATAATTTTTTAATATTTTTGTTTTTTTTTTGTTTTATTTATTTATTTTTGTATAAATTTTTTATTTTTACGAGTTAATTTTGTTTTTTTTTACATTTTTATTGGTTTTTTATATTGTTTTTATATATAAATTTTTATCTAAGTTTTGTGTCTTATTACAAACATGAAAATCACCACTCTAAAAAAAAGTTGATGCTGCATCAATACGTTTCAAAATTAGCATGAAAATCACCGCTCTAAAAAAAAAAAAGTTGATGCTGCAACAATACGTTTCAAAATTAGCATGAAAATCACTAACATTTAAAAAAAAATATTCATACTTCATAAATAAAAATATTAGAGTGTCAAAAATGTGCTTAAAAAAAAAAGAGGTGATTCTGCATCACCACTTTTCAAAATCGGGTGCTTTTTATGCTACCAAAAAAAAGTAGGTAACAGTGCGGTTACCTATTTCATGTTAACATTGTTAATTATGATCTCTAGAAGTTCCGACATCAAAATCATCTATTTCTGCAGATCTCCAACAAGTCTTGGACAATCATTCCAAGGTGTTTGAAACTCCCAAAGGACTCCCACCTATTCGTGATCATGATAATTCTATTCATTTGATTCCAGGAAGTGTTCCTCCAAACATCAGGCCTTATAGATATCCTTACTTCCAAAAGAGCGAAATTGAACGTATGATTGCAGAAATGTTAGAGGCGGGTATAATTCAACCTAGTCGAAGTTCTTTCTCTGCTCCTGTAGTATTGGTACACAAGAAGGATGGATCATGGCGAATGTGTCCGGATTATAGGGAGCTCAATAAGCTCACCATTAAAGACAAATTTCCCATTCCTGTGATTGATGAATTATTGGATGAATTACATGGAGAAATTTATTTTGCAATTTAGTCTTCGTAAAATAAATTTATCTTTAATGGTGAGCTTATTGAGCTCCCTATAATTGGGACACATGTTCCATGATCCATCCTTCTTCTGTACCAATACTACAAGAGCATAGAAATAACTTTTACTAGGTTGAATTATACCCGCCTCTAACATTTCTGCAATCATACGTTCAATTTCGCTCTTTTAGACATAAGGATATCTATAAGGCCTAATTTTTGGAGGAACACTTCCTGGAATCAAATGAATAGCATGATCATGATCACAAATAGGTGGGAGTCCTTTGGGAGTTTCAAAAACCTTGGAATGATTGTCCAAGACTTTTTCGAGATGGAGAAGATGATGATTTTGATGTTGGAACTTCTAGTGAGCATAATTAACAATGTTACCGATGAAATAGGTAAGCTGCACTATTACCTACTTTTTTTTGGTAGCATAAAAAGCACCCGATTTTGAAAAGTGGTGATGCGGAATCACCATTTTTTTTTTTGGTGCACATTTTTGACACTCTAATATTTTTATTTATGAAGTATGAATATTTGTTTTAAAATTTTAGTGATTTTCATGCTAATTTTGAAACGTATTGATGCAGCATCAACTTTTTTTTTTTAGAGCGGTGATTTTTATGCTAATTTTGAAACGTATTGATGCAGCATCAACCTTTTTTTTTAGAGTGGTGATTTTCATGTTGGTAATAAAACACAAAGCTTAGATAAAAAAATATATATATAAAAACAACATAGAAAACCAATAAAAATGTAAAAAAAACAAAATTAACTCGTAAAAATAAAAAATTTAAACAAAAATAAATAAGTAAAACAAAAAAAAACAAAAAAATTTGAAAATTATATCAAAAGAAACGACAAATTTTGAAAAAAAAGCACATAATTTAAAGAAAAAAACAAAAATTAACAAAAAAAAAAACATCAAAAACATTTTTTACTAAGTTATTAAAAAAATCCATATAATTAAAAAAAAAAAAAAAAAAAATTAAAATAGAAAATTCAAAAATAATTTAAATTACAAAATTAAAATTTAGAAAAAAAAATTAAAATACAAAAAAGAAAAAATTAAATTTAAAAATTTAAATTAAAAAAAATAATAATAAGAAAACAAAAATACAAATTTTAAAATAAACAAAAACAAAAAAAACAAAAAAAATTGAAAAAGAAATTAAAATAAAAGAATTATAATAAAAAAAACTATCATTAAAAAACAAAAAAAATGAAAAAAACCACATGCAAATAATTAAAAAACAAATATCCATAAATTTGTTGTTGTTTTTTTAAATGAAACAATTTATAAATTTTAAAAATGAAAAACCAAATAAACTAAAAGATTTTAAAAAAAAATTAAATTAAATTAAAGTTTAATAAATTTAATGAATAAATTTTAAATTTTAAAAAATAATTAATCTAAAATATTAAATTTAAAAACAAAATTTAAAAAAAAAAAAAAAAAAAATTTAAAACAAATTAAATTTAAAATAAAAAATTTGAATTAAAAAAAAATAATTTTAAATTTTTTGAATTTAAAAAAATAAAATAAAAAATAAAAATCAAATTAAAAAAATATATCTTAAAAATTAAAAAAATAAATAAAAATAAAATAATTTTTTGATCGTGGTGGCGCCGCCAGCCGGCCTCCTGCCTAGGTGGCGGCAGAGGCTGGCCATTGGGTGGGCGGGGTGCTGCAGCCCCCCGCTCGCCCAGCGGCCGGCGCCTGCCGCCACCTTGGCGAGAGGTCGATTCCAGGAATTGTCCTCCTGCGGCGGGAGGCCGATTCCGGGAATCGCCCTCCCGTCGCAGGAGGCCGATCGCTGCAGCCCCCCGCTCGCCCAGTGGCCGGCGCCTACTGCCACCTTGGCGCGAGGTCGATTCCGGGAATTGGCCTCCTGCGGCTGGAGGCCGATTCCGGGAATCGCCCTCCCGCTGCGGGAGGCCGATCCGGAATCGCCCTCCCACAGCGAGAGGTCGATTCCGGGAATCGCCCTGAGGGCGATTCTGGGAATCGTCCTCTCGCGGCGAGAGGTTGATTCCGGGAATTGCCCTCAGGCCGATTCCGGGAATCGCCCTCCTGCGGCGAGAGGCTGATTCCGGGAATCGCCCTTAGGCCGATTCCAGGAATCGCCCTCAGGCCGATTCCGAGAATCGCCCTCCCGCCGCGGGAGGCCAATTCCGAGAATCGCCTTGAGACCGATTCCCAGAATCGGCCTCTCATCGTGGGAGGGTGATTCCCGGAATTAGCCTCAGGGCGATTCCCGGAATCAGCCTCCTACCGCAGGAGCGCGATTCTTGGAATCAGCAGCCTACCGTGGCAGTGTGATTCTTGGGATCGGCCTCCCGCCTAGCGGCCGACCTCCGCCGTCACCTGGGCGGGAGGCCGATTGGCGGCGCCACCACGATCAAAAAAATCTTTTTTTTTAATTTTTTTAATTTTTAATATTTTTTAATTTGATATTTTTTAATTCAAAAAATTTAAAATTATTTTTTTTTAATTTAATTTTTATATTTTAAATTTAATTTGTTTTAATTTGTTTTTTTTTTTTTTTAATTTTATTCATTTTTTTTGTTTTTAATTTTATTCATTTTTTTGTTTTTATTTTTATTTTTTCTAAATTTTGTTAATAATTTTTATTAAATTTTGTATTTTTTTTATTTAATTGAATTTTTTTTTTTTTTCATATTTTTTTTATTATTAAATTTTATGCTTAGTTTTTTATTTAATTTTTTAAAATTTAGTAAATTTTGTATTTTTATTTATTTATTTATTTGAATTTAATAATTTTTTTTATTTTTATTTATTATTATTTTTTTAATTAACTAACATTTTTATATTTTTTTTATTTCAATTAAAATTGTGTATTTAAAATTAGATTTTTTTTGAAGTTAAACTTAATATTTTCTAATTAATTTGTTTTTCATTTTATTTTTTATTTAATATAATTTATTTATTTATTTTTTTTCAATTTTTCAATTTTAATTGATTTTTAAAGTTTTTTAGCTTTTTATTCTAGCAATGTTTTTTTTTTCTTTATATTTAAAATTTAATTTTTATTTCAAAATTTATTTGTTTATTTATTTATTTATTAAAATTTAATTTTTTTTTTGATACTAACATTTTTTTTAATTTTATTAAAATTTAATATTTTTTTTTTTAATTTAATAAAATCTAATATATATATATATATATATATATATATATATATATATATATATATATATAATTTAAATTTAATATATTTTTTAAAATCTATTTGTTTTTTTAATATATATTTCTTTAAATTTAATTTTTTATTTTAAAATTTAAAATTTTTTTAATTTAATAAGCATTTTCTTTTTCTTTTTTAAATTTAATTTCTATATTTTATTTTTTATAATTTCTTTCCTTTTTAACTGGTTTTTCTTTTTAATTTAATATTTTTATTTTGTTTTTATTTTTATTTTTTTATTTCTATGTAATTTGAAATTTTAATCTTTAAATTTTTTTAATTTTTAATTTTTAATTTTTTTCTTAAATTTTAGGTTTTTTTAATGTTTGAACTAAAATTTTTATTTTGTTTTTATTTTTATTTTTTTATTCCTATATATTTTTAAATTTCAAGCTTTAAAATATTTTTATTTTTTAAATTTAACTTTTTTCTTAAATTTTAGGTTTTTTTTAATGTTTGAATTTTAAAAATTAAAAAATGTTATTTCTATTTTTAAAAATGCCAAAAATAAGACAATTTTTTTTTGGTTATTCCAGCATCAACTGGTTTTGTTTTGAGGGTGTTTTTTCAATCCTTTTTTCAAGAAACAATTTTGTTTTTAGCATAATTTTATAAAATGTTGAAATTTGACCTTCAAAAAAAACCAAGTGCATTATGGAATACACTTTTTTTGTTTTTGGGGTGTTTTTTCATGTTTTTTGAGTCTTTTTGGGCTAGAGTTCCCGTTTTGAGGTCAGGTTACCTATTTCATCGGTAACATTGATTATTGTGCAATTACGCCTCATTGTTATTTCTTCAGAGGCTTTGTCATGACACTAGATCTTATTATCTTTCTCGGCTTCCCTGTGATACCCCATAATTTGACTTCCCTTCCTTCTGAATTTTTTTTCAAGAAAACTTATTGAAAATTAAATGCTACCGTCCCCAAATATTGTAACCATTTTGCTCCTAGCACAACATCAAAACCTCCCATTGGAATGGAAAGCATTGGACCATTCAATACATATTACCCCATGGTTAGCTTGATATTATGGCATTTTCAAGAGAAATTTATAGTTCCTCCATTTGCAACCATCACTTGACATTTTGGTGCGAGGTATAGGAAACAATTCAATTCATGGCTACCTTACAATGAAAAAAATTATGGGTACTACACAAATAAATCAACACTATTACCTTTTTCTTCTTGATATGTCCTTATATCTTGAGAGTTTGAGGAGTGGTAATTCCTACCAATGCATTACACAATATGGTCAGACTCATTTCTTCTTCTTCTTCTTCTTCTTCTTCTTCTAGGGTTGGTTCCTGGTGTATATCCTCTTCTTTTGAAGTTTCTTGTTAATTTTATTCCTCCCCTCCACAATATATGCAAAATAATTTCTTCTCAGCACACTTATGACCTTTAGTGTATTTGTTATCACAACTGTAGCAAACCCCTTTTTCTCTTTTTTCTTCCAATATTTGTGGTGACAACCTTGTAGGTTGTGGAATTCTAGGAGTAGCAACACTTCCATCTGTATAGATGTGAGTGGTAGGCTTCCTTGTTGCCATAATTTTACATTCAATTTTTCTTTCCAACCTGAATGCCTTCTCCAATGAATCAGGTTCCCAAACACGAACCTCATGTTGGATGTTATCCTTTAAAGTCCCTATGAAGACATCAATCCTATGTTCCTCTGGAATATCAATTAACCTTATATTCAATTTTTGGAGTTCCTCAATGTGATCCACCACTGAACCCTTTTTTTAGATTTATCAATTGGCTAAAAAAGGTGTTTCTCTTTATGTCCTCATAATGTGTTATCATTTCCTCCATCAAAATTGACAAAGTGACAATTTTTTTATGGGAGAAAAGCCATCAATACCATACAAATGTATTTTGTTCTAAATATAAAGTTTCAAAGCGTAACTTTGGTGTGTTTTTCACATTATCAAGATCAAAATATTGCTCCATATGTAGTATCCATGTTACGGGATCCTTGCCATCAAAATTCCTCATATCAATATTTGAAATATGGTGGGTCTTCCATCCAACATTAGAGTTTATGAAATCACGATTAACATTTATTTTATTCTCATCATGAGTTTCCTCTAATATCCTTTCACCATTAGGAAACATTTCTTGTATCAACTTTGTCAAACTTTCCATGTCTGCTTTTAGATCATTCTTCATGTCATCGATATTAGCCTCCATGTCTTCCATGCCAGATTCCATGCCATCCATATCATTCTTCAAACCATCCATCTTAGCTTCCATGCCTTTCTTCAAAACTTCCATTCCATTTTTTGTTTCTCTTTGCGAGAGAAAAATTTGGTGAATTTCTCTTGTAATTTTGATATGTCATGTTGAATTTCTTTGTCTTCATGAATCATAGTAGAGCCTTATGAAGGCTTGGTGGATGTTGAATTATTTTTAGGGGGCATTTTATACCCCAATATTGATATATATTCTACAATATTTCCTTGGTATCAATTCAAATTGGTTCTTCAAACAAGACTTATGCAATTTGGAAAAAAAATACACACCTTTTTCTTGCTTTTGAGGAGCTCAATATTGAAACTGAATTATCTCTGTGATATAGGATCTTCAATATCTAAAATTGAGTCTTGTATTAGCGCTCTGAATATTTTTTCGAATGCCACAAGTCTAACCTGACTTGGATTCCTCAAGACCGGATTATGCCCAATCTCTCATAATGATCTAATTATGGACTAGTTTAGTAGTGCGACCTTGTACGGCATGCCATGTGTCAGTGTTTCCTCCTTCAGCTCTGAAATTGATACATAGGAAACTAAAATCAGTTTACTTGTGGCAAATTTTTACAAAATTCCAATCCGATGCTTAGAGAGAGAGTCACGACGATTTTCCCTAGGTCACCTCTTTTAGATGAAATTCAAGAGCTTGCAAAAACTGTACCTTCCTCAAATCATATATCTGAACATATTGCGAATCAATATCTAAAATTTGTATATGATGTTCCCGAGGATTTTGAATTCGCATGTTAAATATTTCAACTTCTAAATCTTTGTAGACAAAAGGTCATAGAGAAAATTCCACGATGTCCTGTTTGGAGTAGCAAAACCCTAGAATCCAAAGCTCTCATACCAAATGTTATGAAACCAGCCCCAAAAATAAAAGAATTGAGAGATCAATGCCTTAGAAATAAGAAATTTGAGAGGGAAACCTCCTTTACATTACATAAATGAACAATTCTTGGATGATACAAATGAAAAAACCTCCTTCTATATATAGGAGTCCATGGCGTCACAATATAATCCTAGCCGACCTAACAATAATAATGTAAGGGCACAATAATAACAATATTGGGGTTACACGAGTACAACAATAACAACAAGGGGCCTAAAATAACAACAATAAGGGACTACACTAGTAATATGGGACCTAACATAGCCTAACCTAATCAAGCAATGCCTAACCTAGCCTACCCTATCCTCAGGTAGCCAAGCTGAGCCTAGCCTAGCCCATCCTAGTATAGCCTAGCCCATCCTAGTATAGCCTAACCTAGCCTAGTCTAACCTATACTAGCCTAGCCTAACCTAGCCTAGCCTAACGTTGGCTAGCCTAGCGTAGCCTAGCCTAACCTAGCCAAACTTACCTAACCTAACATAACCTAAGCTAGCCTAACCTAACCTAACCTAGCCTAGCCTAGCCTAGCCTAACTTAACTTAGCCTAATCTAACCTTGCCTAGCTTAAACTAACCTAGCTTAGCCTAGCCTAGGCTAACCTAACCTTACCTACCCTAGCCAAGGCTAACCTAACCTTACCTACCCTAGCCTAACTTAGCATAACATATCCTAGTCTATCTTAATCAAACCTAGCCTTACATAGCCTAGCCTGACCTAGCTGATTCTAGCCTAACCTAGCCTAGTCTACCCTAGACTAGCCTAGCCTTACGTGCACTAACCTAACCTAGCCTAGCCTAGCCTAGCCTAACCTAACCTAACCTAACCTAGCCTACCCTAGCCTACCCTATACTACCCTAGCCTACCCTACCCTAGCCTACATTAACGTAACCTAGCCTAATGTATCCTAACCTAACCTAAACTAAGCTATCCTAAACTAACCTTGCCTAGCCTAACCTAACATAACAT
This sequence comes from Pinus albicaulis, assembly GCA_034641835.2. Classification (NCBI taxonomy): domain Eukaryota; kingdom Viridiplantae; phylum Streptophyta; class Pinopsida; order Pinales; family Pinaceae; genus Pinus; species Pinus albicaulis. The sequence continues at coordinate 1,058,026,799 of CM076581.1, read as the reverse complement.
ATAATAACCTAGCCTTACCTTGCCCAGCCTAGGCTAGACTAGCATAGCCTACTCTAACGTAAAATAGCCTAGCCTACCCTAGCCTAGCCTACTCTAGCCTAACCTAGCCTAGCCTAGCATAACCTAAGGTAAACTAACCTAACCTAACCTAACCTAGCCTAACCTTGTGTAATCTAGTCTAGCCTAACCAAACCTAGAAAAGCCAAACCTAACCTTCCCATTACTAAGGTAGCCTAGCCTAGCCTACTGCAACCTAACCTAGCATAATCTAACCTAGCCCAACCTAATCAAGCCAAGCCTAACCTAGCCTACCCTATCCTCAGGTAGCCAAGCCAAGCCTAGCATAATCCATCCTAGTATAGCCTAGCCTAGCCTAGTATAACCTATACTAGCCTAGCCTAACCAAGCCTAACCTAACCTAGCCTAGCCTAGTATAGTGTAGCCTAACCTAGCCTAACCTAACCTAACCTAACCAAATGTAGCCTAGCTTAGCCTAGCCTAACCTAGCCTTTCCTAGCCTAGCCTAACCTAGCCTAGCCTAGCCTAGCCTAGCCTAGCCTAACCTAGCCTATATTAATATAACCTAGCTTTACCTAGCCTATCCTAACCTATCCTAGGCTAGCAAAGTCTAGCCTAACCTAGCCTAGCTTAGCCTAGCCTAGCATTGCTTGCCCTAACCTAGCCTAGCCTAACCTAACCTAACCTAGCCTATCCTAGCCTAGCCTAGCCTAGCCTAACCTAACCTAAACTAACCTAACCTAACCTTGCATACCTTAAACTAGCCTAGCTTAGCCTATCCTAGCCTAACCTAACCTTCCCTAGCCTACTCTAGCCTAGCTTAGCCTAGCCTACTCTAGCCTAGCCTTGCCTAGCCTACTCTAGCCTAGCTTAGCTTAGCCTAACCTAGCCTAGCCTAGCCTATATAACCTAGCTTAACCTAACCTACTCTATCCTAGCCTAGCCTAACCTAGCCAAATCTAGCCTACCCTAGCCTAGCCTAGTCTTTTCTGGCCTAGCCTACTCTAGCCTAGCGTCGCTTAGCCCAATATAGTCTTCTCTATCATATTCCAGGCTAATCTATTCTATTCTATATTAACATTCCTAGCCTACTCTTGCTTACCCTAGCCTACTCTAGGTTACCCTAGCTTGTTTTTGTCTAGCCCACCCTAGCTTAACTTATTCTATCCTTGTGTAGTCTAGTATAATTTTGTTTATCCGAGACCACTATACCTTAGCCTATTCTAATGTGACACAATATAGATTCCTAAGAGTTTATATGTATACATATTTTAGTTGAAAAGTTTAATAAAATATATATTCAAAAACAATCTTAAGAAACATTTATAGTACATTTTAATTTTATCATATATATTTAAATATAAAAACATTACCACTTTAGCCTAGCCTAACCTAGCCTAACTTAACCTAAACTAACCTAACTTGAACTAAGCTAGCCTAACCTAACCTAGCCTAACCTTACATAGCCTACCCTAGGATACCCTAGCCTAGCCTACCCTAGGCTACCCTAGCCTATCCTAGCATACCCTACCCTAGCCTAACCTACCCTACCTTAGACTAACCTAGTGTAGCTTAGCCTAACATAGCCTAGCCTAACCTTTTCTAACCTTGTTACATGGATTAATCCCTCTTGCAGACAAGAGTGATCTCCCTAGTACTCCAACGAGTAACTAGAAACAAAGATCCATTAGGAAACCTTTTCCTCTAGATTAATTGCATTTCAGAATTATTATAATAAATTAGAAAGGACATGCCCCTACCTTGAAATCCAAAATTTTGATACAGTCTTTTATCCTGTCGCTCCAAAGTGGTTTCTCCAATAATTACAACCTACAATCAAAGACAAGACAAAGGATCAAAGCATCTGCAACATATAATAATCAGGAAATGCTAATCCAACTTAGTGATCAAGGATTCTAAGTATTGATGTTATTTCAATAAGAATAGAAACAAGTCAATGAGAAAAAGAGATCCATATGTATTATCTTGAATAAAAAGAGTAATATTACAACCTGATGCTTTGATGTCATATAGATTTCTCTGGGGGTCCTCAACAATCATTTCTCCTTTAGTGTGATAAGCCTTCCTCTCTGAATACCAGCATGGAGTTCTAGACACAAGGGTGTGATCATTCTCATGCCAAAAACAACTCACTAGTGTAGAAAGTGTACACTCTTATGAATTCTCTTTAGCTTAGAAACTATAAAAAATAGTTTCTAATTGCATTGGTATCTACCATGTGTGTACCCTTCAACCTAAAACTTAAGATCAATTTATAGGGAAATGGAGGTAGTCTCAGTTCCATGAAGAGGGGGATGGATTCCTCTCATGAAGGGATTTGAGTTCCATGGACCAAGTGATAAACTCCATGAGTGGAGGGATAGATCTCGAACTGATCAAGACTATAGAAGCTTCCAGTTGGGAGAATATACGACCAGCTGGGCTTCAAGAATTTATTTTTTTCTTTTATTTTCTTTTCACGGGGGTGCGCAGGTAATAGTGGCAAAAAGTGTGTAAGTTGCCGCAGTTTATGGAAAGAACAACAACGCATGCACAGGGAAGGGATAGAAAAACTGCGCAAGTAGACTTTTAAGGGTTTTATAGAGCTTTTCTCCAATTCCAAGCCTCGATTTAGGAACATTGGTGTTTTTTACCTCTCAAGGAACATGATATAGGTGCTGATAGACCCATATGAAAAGTCAAATGTCATGGTGAAAAAATGACGTGTAAGATATTTCCCCCTAAAATGCGAAGTTTGAGGTTATTCTAAAGAGTGAAGTGCTTTATCAATTCGAGGATTAGATTGGAGACACCAGTCGAAAACCTGTAAAAACATTCAATGCAAACATATAAATATAAATCATCGCTGAGGTAGGAATTTCCATTCTCAGATTAAAACTAACTAAATGTTCTAGTACATGTATGGTTTCAATATTATATCAAAAGTAGACACAGTATGGGCGCAACCATATGTCATGAGTAGTCTACTGTATAATGAATAATAAAACTCCTTGAAGACTGGATGGTGGAAACTAGATTCAAGGTCTTGATTTCTGCTTCCTAAACTAGTATGAATCTATCCATGAAATTGATTGAGTCGAAGATGAACATGGTAGAAACCACTTGATTACCAGTCAATGATGTGAACCGTTAACAAGTGTGAGAGAAACCACCAATAATGAAAATGGTTCTCAAAGTACTCCAGTAAAATCTATGAAGTGTGAATGAATGATTTTCAGTCAAACACTCATAGAATCATTCGATTTAAGGTCAATTATGAAACCTGTCATTGAAGGTGAGAAACTTGCCATTAGGGCATGCAGATCCCAAGGTACTGATAGGATTCTATATCAACTTTCTAGATGATGAGCTGACATTGATAGAAAGTGATCTATCGCAAGAAAACCTACGTCACGAAACCATTATATCAAGTTTTGAAGAAATATTTTGCAAGGACTGGCTTAGGGATGGTCAACATAAATGGAGACAAATTTTTGTAATGAATGGTTTATTTGAACTCTTTCTTAAAAACATAACGACACTACAGATGGCTTGGTAGCATTTGACCTAAAGCTAATACCCAGAAACTGGTTGAAGAATTTCAATGTGGTTTGATTAAATTTTAGACAAATAATTTCCCAACCCAGGTACAAGTGTGAAGAAGTGTCGTGTTCAAGAGTGGCATGCTGCTTTTTAAACAAGGGTGACAATTGGATTCTTTTTCTCTCTTTTTCCCCCACCATTACTGGCAAGTACCTCTTTATTTTTTTCAAGCTTGAGGAGGATAAAAATTTCTTGTTTGTGTAAGCTCATCCTTCGGATAAGCCCATCTTAGTATTAAAATCGAATCGTAAGAAGCAGTGGTTTGGTCTTGTTGTAATCGACAGGTCCTTTACTGTTAAATTTTGACGAGTCTAGTATAAGAGAACTCGATGTTTTCAGTTTTAGGGAGTTATAAGAAAAACATAAGTAGACACCATGGTTGTTCTTTTTCGTAAATTTAGTCTCTCAGACCCGAAAAGGATAAAATAATGCAGGAGAGAACTTTATTGACCGTGATTAGTAAATGTATACCTTTTTTGTAATAAGTCCAATCCAGTCCAGAAATTAGGTAAACTTATACTAAAAGGACGACTATTCATTTACTTTAATGAGTTCGAATAGTCAAGTAATCTGCAATCTTTTCATATTTCGAGAGTTTGAAAAGTGCTTAAAAGAGGACTCCAGGGTTTCGCTTTTTAGTATTTTTACAGAGAACAATGTTACCGATGAAATAGGTAGCCTGGCCTCAAAACCAGAACTCTAGCCCAAAAAGACTCAAAAAACATGAAAAAACACCCCAAAAACAAAAAAAGTGTATTCCAGAATGCACTTGGTTTTTTTTTAAGTTCAAATTTCAACATTTTATAAAATTGTGCTAAAAACAAAATTGTTTCCTGAAAAAAGGATTGAAAAAACACTCTCAAAACAAAACTAGTTGATGCTAGAATAACCAAAAAAAAAAATTGTCATATTTTTGACATTTTTAAAAATAGAAATAACATTTTTTAATTTTTAAAATTCAAACATTAAAATAAACCTAAAATTTAAGAAAAAAATAAAAACATTTTAAAGCTTAAAATATAAAAATATGTAGGAATAAAAAAATAAAAATAGAAACAAAATAAAAATAAAAATTCAAATATTAAAAAAAACCTAAAATTTAAGAAAAAAATAAAAAATAAAAAATAAAACAAAATTTAAAGATTAAAATTTCAAAATATATAGAAATAAAAACAAAATAAAAATATTAAATTAAAAAAAAAACAAGTTAAAAAAGAAAGAAATTATAAAATATAAAATATAGAAATTAAATTTAAAAAAGAAAAAGAAAATTTTTATAAATTTTTTTAAAAATAATAATAATAATAATAATAATAATAATTTTAAAATAAAAAATTAAATTTAAAGAAATATATTAAATTTTAATAAATTTAAAACTTTAGAATTAAAAAAAAAAAAAAAACATTATTTAAATTAAAAGTAAAAAAATTAAAAATTAATTAAAAATAAAAAATAAAAATAAAATACAATAAGAATATTAAATTTAAAAATATATATATATATATATTAAAAAAAAAAATTATAAAAAACAAATTTAATTTAAATTATAAAAAATTATATATATATATATATATATATATATATATATATATATATATATATATATATATATATATATTAAAAATATGTATATTAGATTTTATTAAATTTTAAAAAAAATGTTAATATTAAAATAACAAATTAAATTTAAAGAAGAAAAATATTAAATTTATTTTGAAATAAAAATTAAATTTTAAATAAGAATATATATATATATATATATATATATATATATAGTTAAAATAAAAAGTTAAAAAACTTTAAAAATCAATTAAAAATTACAAAATATATATATTAAAATAAAGGGCGATTCCTGGAATCGGCCTCGCGCCGCGAGAGGGCGATTCCCGGAATCGTCCTCGTGCCGCGAGAGGGCGATTCCCGGAATCGTCCTCGCGCCACGACAGGGCGATTCCCGGAATCGTCCTCACGCCGCGGGAGGGCGATTCCTGGAATCAGACTCCCACCGCGAGAGGGCGATTCCGAGAATCGACCTCCCACTGCGGGAGGGTGATTCCGGGAATCGGCCTTGCACCGTGGGAGGGCGATTCTGAGAATCGGCCTCACACCGTGGGAGGGCGATTCCCGGAATCGGCCTCGCGCCGCGAGAGGGTGATTCCCAGAATTTTCCTCGTACCGTGGGAGGGCGATTCCCAGAATTGGCCTCGCGCCACGGGAGGGAAATTCCCGGAATCAGCCTCCCATCGTGGGAGGGCGATTCTCGAAATGGCCTCACGCTGCAGGAGGGTGATTCCCGGAATCGGCCTCCCGCCCAGGTGCTGGCGGAGGCCAGCCGCTGGCCGGGATTCCGGCCTCTCGCCCAGGTGGCGGCGGAGGCCGGCTACTAGGCGGGAAGGGGGTTGCATGTAGCCTCCCCGCCCGCCAAGCGGCGGGCCTCTGCTGCCACCTAGGCGGGAGGCCGATTGGCGGCGCCACCACGATAAAAAATTCTTTTTTTAATTTTTTTTAATTTTTAATATTTTTTCTTTTAAATTCAAAAAATTTAATTTTTTTTTTTTTTTAATTCAATGTTTTTATTTTAAATATATTTTTTTTATTTTTTATAGATTAATTATTTTTTAAAATTTAAAATTTATTTATTAAATTTATTAAATTTTGATTTAATTTAATTTTTTTTTAATCTTTTAGTTTATTTAGTTTTTCATTTTTAAATTTTATAAATTGTTTCATTTAAAAAAAAAGGAGTAAATTTATGGATATTTGTTTTTTAATTATTTGCATGTGGTTTTTTTGTTTTTTAATGATATTTTTTTTATTTTAATTTTCTTTTTCAATTTTCAAATTTTTTTTTTTAATTTGTTTTTTTTTTGTTAATTTTAAAATTTGTATTTTTTCTTATTATTATTATTATTATTTTAATTTAAAATTTAAAATTTAACTATTTCTTTTTTGTATTTTATTTTTTTTAACTAAATTTTAATTTTGTAATTTAAATTATTTTTAAATTTTCTATTTTAATTTTTTTTTTTTAATTATATGGTTTTTTTTAATAACTTAGAAAAAAATGTTTTTGATGCTTCTTTTTTTTTGTTAATTTTTGTTGTTTTTCTTTAAATTATGTGTTTTTTTTTCAAATTTTGTCATTTCTTTTGATATAATTTTCGAATATTTTTGTTTTTTTATTTATTTTTGTTTAAATTTTTTATTTTTACGAGTTAATTTTGTTTTTTTTTTCATTTTTATTGTTTTTTTATATATATATTTTTTTATCTAAGTTTTGTGTTTTATTACCAACATGAAAATCACCACTCTAAAAAAAAAAAGGGTTGATGCTGCATCAATACGTTTCAAAATTAGCATGAAAATCACCGCTCTAAAAAAAAAAGGTTGATGCTGCATCAATACGTTTCAAAATTGGCATGAAAATCACTAACATTTTAAAACAAATATTCATACTTCATAAATAAAAATATGAGTGTCAAAAATGTGCACAAAAAAAAAGGAGTGATTCTGCATCACCACTTTTCAAAATCGGGTGCTTTTTATGCTACCAAAAAAAAGTAGGTAACAGTGTAGTTACCTATTTCATCGGTAACAGTGTTAGAGCTCGAAAAAGTGATAAAAATATACTCAATGTCAAAATATATATTTCTTTACCAAATATCCTATATCCTACACAAAAACTCAAACAATTACAAATATCTGCTTCCAAAAAGTAAAAATATTTAAAAATGACCTTTTAATAGTGAAAAATAGATAAAAAAATAATATTTTATTCATTAAAAACTATAAAAAGGGATTGAAACAAGTCATTTTTACCTTTTGTTTTTAGAATAGTGCATAGAGAGCTTTTGGCCAAAAAAATTCCGAAGCAGATATCAGGAGAACCAACCGTTCATTTCTCAAATAGTCAAAACCAAGTAATCCACATCATCCTTAGCTATGTTTTCATCCATTTCATTTTTTATTTTGAGCTTTTATTTCATTTTTTGGGAGAATTTTGTGTTTTAAAATATGACCTTTGGGGTGTGCAGGTGATCCATGTGATAACTGCAGACCCCGGCGATTTTTTAAAGAAAAATCGTCGGGCTGCCGCAGGTTCTGCATGGAGCACGTGCAAAGGACCGCACTGTCTACACACAGAACCTGTGCAAGCACTGTGAACATTTTAGAAACTAAAATTTCTTTCTAAAAATGATTCAATTTTTCTTCCAAATGGTTTTAACTATTTAATGAAGCCATGGATGCCAATGCAACCAAGCGTGCATTAAAAAATTGTGGTTTGTACAAATTCTGGGCTATTCAAGGAATGAAGGAAAAAGTGGAGTTAATGACTTGGCTTGTGAATGTGTGGGACACTCAACACCAATTTTTCATAATTGGTGACCACCATCTTGATATTGAGCTAAAAGACAGATATGTCCTTATCAGATTATCTTGGAGAGGGAGAAACGTCTCCTTATTTGGGAAAGCTCAGTATTGTAGCAATAATGTAGAGTTGAAGGATGGCCACATAGACATAAAAAATATCTTGTGGCTAGAACTTAAAGTCATAGAATTCATAGTGACTAGGTTGTGAGGGAGTGCATCTCCTCATGTGGCTACTAAATCACAGATGCAAACTAAAGTCAAGCGTTTTGGAGGAACTATATTCAACTAGTGTGAAGGAGTATTGGCCAATATGAAAGGCCAATTGACTAGAGCAAAGAATAAAAAGTTGAAAATATTTGGATATGGCACCATTCTTATTTCATTTTCTCTAAACATAATTCCACTTCTCGCTCCTCAACTGATTCCAGTAGATCATGAGACTCCTTAGGAACCTCAGATGGTGCAATGGGTAGCACTAATGGATCACCATGGTGGCAAGGGTGGTTCAGTAGTTTGGTTTACTCTAGCTTATTTCATGTGGCTTAGGAGCCAAGTATTCACCATTGAAGACTTTCCTTATGCAGGAATGGATTATAGGGGTGATGCTGAAACATCTTTGCCTATAGGGGCACAGTGGGACAAGACAGGTTAGTGAATGATTTTGATGTTTTTAATCTAATTTTTATTTTAATTTTGTTGTCCAATACTGACAAAAATATTTTAAATGCAGATGTCGATTCGCAACAACTAGCAACGCTTCGTCACTTTGACAGGCAAGAGGCACAACCCGTAGCACCTCCATATGACCATGCAACGGAGATTCTGGAAGACATGGAGCACAACCTTGAGAGGTTGACCATTGACATTCCTAAGATAGGAACTGATGATATCCCTCTCAGGCTCTAGAGACACGTGACAGGTGTTCCTGGTCCATTCAAAAGATTTTTGCGCAAGGTGGCACGTGATATATTTTAGTACCATGATCATAGTCACAAATAGTTGGTGGTCAATGTATATCAACATTTTTGTTTTTTGTATCAGTATCTATTAGACCATAAGGTGTTTTAACCTATGATCAGAACCGATGTAATATTTTTTTAACTCAAACTTATCTATCCTTAGAATGATATTACTACTTTCATTCTCTAAGTATATTATTCAACATGGATTTAATGTTGTTTTGATTTACTTTGTTAATGTTGCAAATGTCTATTTAAAACTCAATTAGCTAATGCATCAACCAATGTCTTTAAATTTCTTCAAATATGTTGATATTCGATATAATCAAATTGTCATTCTAAGAGACGAACCTTCAAAAATAATCTTAACAACGCTAGATTTCTAATTACATAAGCTCTATATAAATGTAATACAATGAGTTGTGAATCCAACCTAACGATAAAATATCGAATACCAAATGAAATGGCATTAGATAATAACTCAATTACTACAATATATTCTGCAATATTGTTCGTTGTTTGACCAAGGCATATCCCATGAATAGAAACTAACTCATCGGTAGGTGAATAGATGAGCCAAGCCGCTAAAGAGATATTATGTGTACTATGGCAGGAACCATCATCAAAACTGATGTATTTTTGAAGGGATGTTGACATCTACAATATCAAGAGTAATCAAGATAAGCAGCGATAGTAGTAACAGCAAAAATTAATCTAGGCATACTTGTCTAATCTAATGCACACTATTCTAAAAAGCAACTATTGTACAAGATATATTTTCACACGAAAGTCAAGCATAATATCTCTTAAGATAAAGACCATTTATGGGTTTATCTAAAGAGACCCTGTCATAATAAATTAATTCATAGGCTCCTTTTGCAAGCAGACACTTGACAATACAGGGACCATGCTACATCAGTTATAATTTTCTAGTGCCTAGCTTGTCGTTAGCTTGATCGTATACTAAAACTAGGTCACCTTTTAAATGAATACGAGGGTTAACACTTTGATCATACTAAGTTTTCACACTTTTCTTGTGAGCTTTGGAAACTAATGCAATAGTGCATTGAGTCTCATCTAATTGTGCTAAGTATAAAAAGTGTTTCTCCTCTTCAAAGTTAGCTAGTAACAACTCAATGGCTAACTTGACTGATGGTATTTTGCATTCAACGGGTAACACATATTATAAACCATAGATAAGTTGAAAATGAGTGAACCCTGTAGCAGTTTTTGCAGAGGTCCGGTATGCCCACAATGCCGAAAAAAGCATGGTATGCCAAAATTATTTTTGAGTTCCGACAATCCGTTTAATCATGGTGGTTAAAACCTTGCTGACGGCCTCAACTTGACCATTAGCTTGTGGGTAATACGGAGTAGAATTATCATGGCATAGGCCAAGTTGATCGGAAAGTTAGTTCATCATGATATTTCGAAAATCACTCCCATGGTATCTAAACATCAGAACCACTTTGGAATCTTAAGATCTAGCCCTCCTGGATTCAGAGAGGGATCTCTCTATATGTGTTTTCAAAGATTATGTCTTTGAGGCTTAAGATATGATATTAGGCTAGTTCTGGAGCACAAGGGAGTTTGTTTGTTTTTGGTTGGGAATCATTAAAAGAGAAGGTCATATGAAGTGAAGAAGGAAATCAGTGGAAGGATGTTTCAACATGGGAAGATAGGTCAAAAAAAGGTGCTAAACCATTGGGCTATGGAGTCATAAAAGGGTTTACTTGCACAATGCTATACAAGGTTTTTCCAAGGGCAAGTAATCTATATCAGAAGATATTTTAAGTTGAGTTGATGGTATGGAAACCTTAATGGGTGAGGTGAAAGAAGCAACATGTAAGAAAACAAAGGGAAACCTAAGATCAGGTAAGGGCTTTAAACCTATCCTACTTTTGACACAATCTCAAGAATAACATTTAAGATAAACATAAAAAGTCACCTAAGATCAAGTAAGGAATTTTAACGAAACCTGCTTTTGGCACACCTTTAAGGGAAATCTTCAAACAGTTGTTTAAGACATAAACAAGGTACAGGGCTAACCATTAACTTCCTTGATTAAAAATCTACTTAGCCTGTAATGAAAATAACATTCAAAAACAATAACTCAAGTTCTACTCATCCAGACATGGGTTCACCAACATTCCTTGACTGGTTATACTCTATTGAAATCATTCCCAAACACACATTTAGCAGAAAACATAAAGATAAATATTTTTAGTGAGAGCTAGGGTACTTTGTAGTATATCCTACTCTATATTTTCTATTCTTTACCAGAGAATTATGAACACAGTGAAAACATAAAGAGAATAACAATTACAATGAGAATAACATCACCAATGATTTAGATCGGGATCTAGTGAATCTGCTTGTCTATTAATGTGCAAAACCAGTTACATACTTTGAGTCCAATAGATCTTTACAGTCAAATGCTTTTCTTCCCAGCCTACTATATTACAACTACTCAGAGTCTCTTACTCAATAACAGTTTAGGAAATTAACAATTTCCCAACCATTACAATGAATTTTCTTCAAATACTTATAGGTGAAAGAGGAAGAGTGTTGTTGAAATGGTAATTATGAATTAAGATAGAGTGGGATAAGTGTTCGAATTCCCATTTTGCTTAATGACCATTGCATTAACTATTTGTATCATTTTGGTAGTTCTTCCTATTTTATGCATATCTAGTAGGCATGTAATAACTCCGAAATGTTTCTTTGAAGATAACTGTGGCTGAAGTACCCTGTTTGACTTCTCAGATAAGAAAACTATTAGTTTTTTGGGTCTTGTAGCCCCATGCTTGCTTAATAACTGTTCTGATAGCTTTTTAATGAAGTATCTGTCATAATGATGGCTGTCATAGTGTCTTTGAAAAGCGAAAGCAGACCACAGGTGTCCTTCGATGGAGTAATAGTTGCTGTAGATGTGGCATTCGAGGCCTTTTATGCTAATCTATCTTATCTCCTACGTGTACAGGTGGCTTGGCTTCCCTGTGCACTTGAGGGTTTTATTTGTAATCAATGTCCATGAAACATTGATTAAACTCCGAAATTTGACTCCTCAGCCTCTTTAAACACTGATTCTTTGGCTGTGGGAGACCTGTGGATAAATCCACCATTAAACCTGCACATGACAACAAAAATGGTTAAAAAATCTTTCATTTCGTGGTTTAACTACAATAGAGGGCTTGGGTGTGGGCGGAGGAGCAGTGCAGAGGAGAGGGATATGCAGGAGAAAGAGGTTTTATGGATAAAACCAGTGAAAACAGGTTTTAAATTTGAATTTGGAATGAAATGATGGAAAGTGGTCTTATGAAACCACGAATGGTTTTCACGCGACATTGAGGAGGTAAGCAGTATTGATGCGATCAAACGTGATATCGTCTATTTATCGCCACATGTCCACCAGGAAACCACCGGTTTCGCATGGATTATGCGTGATTGGTATTATTGGGTAAATGAATGTGAAAAGGGTTTGGGACCGTTAGATATTCGGGTGGAAGATCAACGGCCATGGATGAGGGTGAAAAATAGAAAGATGCACGTTGGAAACACGTGGTGGGGCCGGGGTGATGTCACCTTTTTGTCGCATAGCGGGAAGGCTTTTAAGGTGGGCGAACTTTGGTTTTTAGCGTTAAAACGTAAAAATTTAGTTATGGACAAATACAAAGCGAGAAAACATTTTTTACAAGGGGCTTGGGGGTAGAAAAAATAAGGAACAGTAGGCTAAGGAACAGAAGTTAAGGAACATCACAACTTAGGGAACAACAGCTAGGAAATAACAGTTAGGGAACAGTAACGAGGGTACAACAGTTTAGGGAACATCATCTTAGGGAACAATAGTTTAGGGAAAAAAATCTTAGGGAACAACAGTTTAGGGAACATAAATTAGGGAACAGCAACGACAGAACAACAGTAAAGAATAACACTGCTAAGGAACAATTGTTGATTTCTTTTTTTAGAAAACACCATAAGGCTTCAAGAATGAGTAATTTTCCATGAAAATAATCTCTTGAAGGCTCAAGACCTGTTTTAGCCATCATTTTCTATGACAAAAATTTGTTGATGGCTAACAGTGGCTCCACTTGGGGATGGCAGCTCCTTGGAGGTGTCAAGAACTTCAAAAACTTTGTCTCTGGAATGTAGATCAATTCTTTATCCTTGAAAAACTTTTATTTCTTGATCATGCTTCTTACAAAATATGATCAGTATTGCATTATATCAAATCAATTTTCCCAAACAACTACCCACACAACCTACTTTTCTAGCATTTTTTCTTCAGCAAGGTGCACTTGGACTTGCAAACCCTTTGACATCAACATTTTATTCTTTTGAAAACATGAAAACTAATCTAAATATACCCTTATTTCTCCATGAATTCAGATTAAACAATTGAACTCATTGCTTCTCTACCTAATCTACTATCTGTCAAGATCAAACTGTCTGACAGATCTAGCATTCTCTATATTCTAAAACATAAATTGAAACACAGTCAAATCAGGATTAAGCTGTTTGATTTGTTGTGAGATTATGGCATAAACAAGTTGCCCATAGAACTTTATTTGCAGAAAAGAAAAAAAAACTTGGAGGGCTTAAGATCTAAAAAATAAAAAACATCCTTCATCCCTTCTTATGACTCAGATTTTGATCTGTTTAGAGTCATCTTTTTTCTCTACCTGGTTCAAGTTTTCAGTGTATTAGATCCATTATTTTCTTTTTCTTTGGCTCAAGATTTGACCTGATTAGAGCCCTTTATTTTTATCCTAATCTAATCTACTGATAATACAAGATTAAACAATTTGGAAAATCTAATTCACTAACCTATCAGCAGTAAATTGAAATCTATCTAGTCATGATTAGGCTGTATGAATAAATAGCAGTGCTCTCTCTTAGTAGTGGCATTTTAGCTTGCACACTTTTAGATTGTTCTTTTCTTTTTGGTATGGGGCTATACCTTTATTGTTTTATATCTGCTCTCTTTTTCTCTTTTTCTATTGTTTTTTCATTTTCTCTTTTCTTTCAAAGCAAAAAACAAAAAACTTAATCAAATGCTCATAGGTTGAGCTTTTTTTCTTTCCTATCTAACCTAATCTAACTTTGAAATATTTACATTCTTAGCTGACAAATTCTCTTTTCCAATACATCCAGTCAATCAGATGGTTCCATGACTAGTCTTTTATCATCTCTTTGAGCATATTGGATAAAAAAAAGGGCCACTTTCATCCCACTTGTCTCTTAGCAACAGTGCTAAAAATTTTCCTTGCACCTGACAATAAACTGCTACTAACAACCTTTATCCCTTCTTTAAATATTTTCAAAAAATTAGCATAGGGATCTTGAAATAATACCTAATTGTGAGTATTTGAAAGATAGTTTTCAACCAAGATTACTTTTTCCTCCACTGGATCAAGAAAAATATTCTTTTGAGAAAGAAAATCTTCCTCATCTTCATTATTATTTGAACTGGAGGAATCATCATATATTACAACATTGTCCTCGTGTAGTCCTGGTATGTTCTGATTCATTGGACTATACTCTGTGAAGAGGTCATTATATCCTTGAGCAAGGGTCTCTTTGATTACCTCAATCCTTTTAGGAGGAGGTTCCTTATATTCATCATGCTCAAGAAATTCTTCATTGTTTTCCTCCTCAACCTTTGAGCTGAAAGACTGCTAACTCCCAATCACATGAAAACTATTTCTGATGAATTGAATTGGCTAATTTCTACTTTCAAGCTAATGATAAGGAAGTTCATGACACCCATAAACTGCTGGTTTCCCTGCATGATTAGTTTTTGTTTGAAACTCATCATCATGATCAGACTGATCAAAAATTGGACATTCATTACTATAAACAATTTCACCAATCAAGCATATTGGGTTATCAGTAGGTCTTTCTTTAAGCCGATCTACAAGTTTATTTTCTATTTCAAGACAACAAGGTTCAGTAGGTAAATGAGCATAAGTGTTTTTTTCAAATGAATTTTTGAGGGCTGGCTGTTTATTTAATATCTAATCAATTTCTTCTTTTATCAAAAGAGGGAATTCTTTTTTCAGTATGAACAGAAGAACAACAGTCCTCTTTCTCTTGTGTTAACTGGTTTTGAGGCTGGATGTCTTCTTGAGCCTCTTCTAGTGGATATTCACTTGTTCTTGCAGGGAAACCTTGAGGATTTTCTATTGTTTCTTGATCTACTTTTGTTTCAAACAAATCCTCATGATTGTTATGATACTCAATTTGAATACAAGGTTCATGAGTTGTTTCTTCTACATTATCAAGATGTCACTCTTCTTGTATAATCTAAAACGATTTGTAACATAGAGGGAGAGTCCCTATACTTGTTGGTTCTCCTTTCATTTCAAATTCTGCGTTTCCTAAGTGGTTACTTGTTTCCTCAAAGCCCTGCTCACTATCTGCATTAGCATTTTGATCATGAAGTTCTCTTAACAGCAAAACAAAAGTCATAGGTAGGCAATCAGGAATTTCTTGACAACCTTCCTCTTCATTTTTTATAAATTCTTGATCATCATACATTATTTTCTCATTTTATAGGTTTTGTATTGGTTGGGTTTGTTCTTGATCTGGAAAAAACATGGGTTGCTCTAGATCATCAATATTTAAATTAGCCTCACCTAGAAGGGATGATGAATCATTATTTATGCTAGCAGGGATATCTTGAGGAATGTTCTTTATTCCTTGATTGATTTCTTCCTCAACTGATTCATCTCAGTTTTTATGATAGTTTTCTTGGGTACGAAATTCATGGATGGCTGCTATGAGATCTTCAGGCTACCATGTTCTCAAATTTTCGTGAATGTTTGCAAGGTATTCTATGAGGACCTCAGATTGATTATATAAACTTCCCTCCAATGATAAGTATGGGGATTTTTCCTTATAATGATCATAAAAAATAATGTGGAGGTCTCTTAAAGAAAACAAATTGCCATTCCTCAACATGAACATTTTCATAAGGCAGTCTTCATGCCATTGCACCTTTAACCTCCATACGTGTATATGAAATTTGATGAGATGTAACAAAGGGTCATCAAACTCTTCACCTTGAAAAACAGGTAGGTTTTTATCCTAATCTATTTGAGGCATTTTGTGTGGGAATCCAGGGATATGATCTCTACTCATTGGGGCATATCTTTGTTGTATCCTTGGAATCATGTTTGTAAATCAGACAAGAGGTCACTGTATCTATTCAACCAGCTCAGAGTCTTCTACCAGTGGAGTCATTTGGTATTTTAAGAGTTGTGGAGTTGCCAGGTGGATAATTTCAAGCGTTTTAAGAAGAATTGTTGTCCACCACAGTAATTAACTACCAATTTAAGGCTGTTTTGGGTCTTTTGAGCTCTAAAGAATATAGGAAAAGTGATTCACTCAGTATTTCCCCAGTGGAGTCGCCATTATGTTGGGGTCCTGTGATATAGAAAATTTGCATACTAAATGACAAGACAACATCAGAACCACTTTGGAATCCTAGGATATAGCCCTCTTGGATTCAGAGAGGGATCTCTCTATATGTGTTTTCAAAGGGTATGTCTTTGAGGCTTAAGATATGATATTAGGCTAGTTCTGGAGCACAAGGGAGTTTGTTTGTTTTTGGTTGGGAATCATTAAAAGAGAAGGTCATGTGAAGTGAAGAAGGAAATCAGTGGAAGGATGTTTCAGCATGGGAAGATAGGTCAAAAAATAGTGCTAAACCATTGGGCTATGGATTCATAAAAGGGTTTACTTGCACAAAACTATACAAGGGTTTTCCAAGGGCAAGTCATCTGTATCAGAAGATATTTTAAGTTGAGTTGATGGTATGGAAACATTAATGGGTGAGGTGAAAGAAGCAACATGTAAGAAAACAAAGGGCGGCCTAAGATTAGGTAAGGGATTTAAACCTATCCTAATTTTGACACACTCTCAAGAATAAAATTTAATATAAACATAAAAATTCACCTAAGATCAAGTAAGGACTTTTAACCAAACCTACTTTTGGCACACCTTTAAGGGAAATCTTCAAAACAGTTGTTTAAGACATAAACAAGGGATAGGGCTAACCATTAACTTCCTTGATTAAGACTCTACTTAGCCTGCAATGAAAATATCACTCAAGAAAAATAACTCAAGTTCTACTCAGCCAGACATAGGCTCACCAACATTCCTTGACTAGTTATACTCTATTGAAATCATTCCCAAACACACATTTAGCACAAAACATAAAGATAAAGATTTTCAGTGAGAGCTAGGGTACTTTGCAGTATATCCTACTCTATATTTGTTGTTCTTTACCAGAGAATTATGAACATAGTGAAAACATAAAGAGAATAGAAATTACAGTGAGAATAACATCACCAATGATTTATATCAGGATCCAATGAATATTATTTTCTATTGATGTGAAAAACCAGTTACATACTTTGAGTCCAATAGCTCTTTACAGTCCAATGCTTTTCTTCCCAGCCTACTATATTACAACTACTCAGAGTCTCTTACTCAATAACAATTCAGGAAATTAACAATTTCCAACCATTACAATGAATTTTCTTCGAATACTTATAGGTGAAAGAGGAAGAGTGCTGCTGAAATGGTAATAAATATGAATTAAGACAAAGTGGGAGAAGTGTTGGAATGCCCATTCTGCTTAATGACTGCTGCATTAATTGTTTGTATCATTTTGGTAGTTCTTCCTATTTTATGCATATCTGGTAGGCATGGTAATAACTCTACTTTGAATATAATTATAGCTGAAGTACCCTGTTTGACTTCTCAGATAAGAAAAATATCATTTTTTTGGGTCTTGTAGCCCCATGCCTGCTTAATAACTGTTATGATAGTTTTTTAATAAAGTCTCTACAATAAGGATGGCTGTCATAGTATCTTTGAAAAGCGAAAGTAGACTGCAAGTGTCCTTTGGTGGAGTAATAGTTGTTGTAGATGTGGCATTCGAGGCCTTTTATGCTGATCTTTATTATCTCCTATGTGTACAGGTGGCTCGACTTCCCTCTGCACTAGAGGGTTTTATTTATAATCAATTTCCATGAAACATTGATTAAACTCTGAAATTCGACTCCTCAGCCCCTTTAAACACTGATTCTTTGGCTGTGGGAGACCTGTGGATACATCCACCATTAAACCTACACATGACAAAAAAATGGTTAAGAAATCCTGTGTTTCGTGGTTTAACTGCAACAGAGGACTTGGCTGTGGGTAGAGGAGCAGTGCAAAGGAGAGGGATATGTAGGCAGAAGAGGTTTTATGGA
Source organism: Pinus albicaulis (assembly GCA_034641835.2). Classification (NCBI taxonomy): domain Eukaryota; kingdom Viridiplantae; phylum Streptophyta; class Pinopsida; order Pinales; family Pinaceae; genus Pinus; species Pinus albicaulis. The sequence continues at coordinate 1,058,008,585 of CM076581.1, read as the reverse complement.
TAAAACTGGTGAAAACAGGTTTAAATTTGAATTTGAAATGAAATGATGGAAAGTGGTCTTACGAAACCACGAATGGTTTTTGCGCGGCATTGAGGAGGTAAGTGGTATTGATGTGATCGAACACGATATCGTCTGTTGATCGCCATGTGTCCACTAGGAAACCACCGATTTCGCGTGGATTATGTGCGATTGGTATTATTGGGGAAATGAACACGAAAAGGGTTCAGGACCATTAGAACTTCAGGTGGAAGATCAACGGCTGGGGTGATGTCACCTTTTTTGTCTCGTAGTGGGAAGGCTTTTAGGGCGGGCGAACTTTGGTTTTTAGCGTTGAAACATAAAAATTCAGTTATGGGTGAATACAGTGGGAGAAAACCTTTTTTACAAGGGGTACGGGGGTAGAAAAAATAAGGAACAACAGGCTAAGGAACAACACAGCTCAGGGACCAGTAGCTAGGAAACAATAGTTAGGGAACAGCAACGAGGGAACAGTATTTTAGGGAACAACAGCTTAGGGAACAACAGTTTACGGAACAATAGCTTAGGGAACAACAGTTTAGGGAACAAAAATTAGGGAATAACAACGAGGGAACAACATTTTAGGGAACAACAATGAGGGAGCAACAGTAAGGAACAACACTGCTAAGGAACAACTACGGATTGATTTTTTTAGAAAACACCATAAGGCTTCAAGAATGAGTAATTTTCCATGAAAATAATCTCCTGAAGGCTCAAGACCTATTTTAGCCATCATTTTCTATGAAAAAAATTTGTTGATGTCTAACAGTAGGCATCGCATCAGCCCATTTCATAAAGTAATCTAGGACAAGAATAATATACCCATGCCCCCTAGTTGAGTGAGGGTTACATGTAATGAAATCAATGCCCCATTTTGCAAAAGGACTGACAACAATGATTGGGTGAAGAGGAGCTCGAGGTGCACACATATTTCGATCAAAAATTTGTTAGTTGTGTCATTTTCAGACCGCAATGATACAATCTTTGAATAAGAATGGCCAAAAATAACTAGCGCGCAATATCTTTTGCGCTGTGGAAAACCCAAAAATATGACCACCACATGCTCCAGAGTGGCAATCATTTAAAACCTTTTCAGCCTCTTTGTGAGTTATATAACATCAAAAAACAGAATCCGCACCATGACAATAAAGAGTGTCACCAACAATATTGTATTACTGGGATTGATATCGGATTCTCCGTCAATTTGAACGTGAAATATCTAGGTGAAAGGTTTGGGTTTGAAGATATATAATGCTATATACATACCGTGGGTCTAAAGTACTGATGAGAAATAAAGATTCATCGGTGATGGGATTCTCTACGATGGTTTTCACCTCAGTATTGGGAAAGTCACACATAAGCTCACCAAGCACTAGTGATTTCTTTGACTTGGATTTCTCAAATTCCAAATCAAACTCTTGTAGGATGAAAATCTATTCGGATTATTTTCCCCCGAGTAATTATTTTTTCAAGATATACATCATCGAGTTGCAATTATATATCACTGTTGTTTTACGTAACAATATGTAGTGAGAGAATCGTTGGACAACTTGAACTGTTGCCAAGGCCAATTTCTCCACATGAGAATATTTGATGTTCGTCGGGTTCATATTCTGGCTAAGGTAATATATCACTTGTTCATTGTGCGATTCATCCTCCTAAACCAAAACCATTCCAATTGTGGAATTAGAGGCGGGTAAGTATAAATGTAATCCTGGTGGTAATTAGGTGGATGCAATAACGATGCATGGGTCAAAAAGTTTTTCAGTGCATAAAAATATTTGTCAGCAATATCATCCCAAATAAAAGGAACATTTTGTTTCAACAACCGGATAAAACCTTTTGTTAACTCAACATAGTTTAGGATAAAACTACGTAAAAAAATTTATTTCCCTTGCAAACTCTGGAGTTGGCGAAGAGTGGAAGGAGGAGGTAAATTGATGATAGCCTCAACCTTTGAAGGGTCGACGTGAATGCCATCTTTCAAAATGATGAATCTAAGTAATCATCCTGATTGTACACAAAAAACACATTTGTGTTGATTCAAACGAACCTTTTAATGCCTACATCTCATGAAGATATCTTGTAAGTGTGTAGGATGATCTTCTTTGTGTAAAGAATGAGCAGGTAAATCATCTACGTAAGGTTGTACAATATGTTTGATATCATGAAAAGCATAAGACATAGCTCTTTAAGAAGTTGCACCAGCATTTTTTAGTCTGAAAGGTAGTTTTCAATAAGTAAATGTACCCCAAGCACATATAAACGTTGTTTTTGGTTGATCAGCAGGGAGTATGTTGATTTGATTATAGCAAAAAAAAACGATCCATAAATGAGAATATCTCATTTCCATCACAATCATCAATAATTTGGTCAATATAGGGCATAGGATAGTTGTCTTTTGGACAAGCCTTGTTAATGTTCCTCTAATCGACACATACTCTTATAGTCCCTTGTTTCTTCGTAACGGGAACCATGTTAGATACCCAATCTATCAATGGAATTGGATAAATAAATCATGCTCGTAATAGCTTCCCAACTTTAGCTTTAATAGTTTCAACTTTCTGCAGATGTATTAGATGTAATCTCTGTCTAATAGGCTTAGCATTTGGGTATGTCTTAATTTCATGAATTACAATCTTAGGATCCATTCCTGGCATCTCTTTGTAAGACTAGGAAAAAATGTCTCAAAATTCTTGAAATAGGGCTTTGTATGTGTTAGTCTCTTCCATCGAAAAAGAAGCACCTATATGAATGTTCTCAATAATTCCAGGTTTAACTAATATGTCGATAGGAACTGTTGGAGAAATATTTCCCAAATTTGTCTCGGAATCCGAAAATGTACTTCATGTGGGATTCTGTGGTTCTTTAACATAATCAATCATAAAAATAGACGAAAAAATATTTTCAAACTTATAAAGATCAGGTAAAAATGAAGATCTATGATGTAGATCATCCCAAGGTAATTCATCTGCTAACCAAATTTCCTGAATACTTTCATCATTGTTAAATACATGTTGAAAGGGATCTGAAAATGATGTCAAGGTTGAGCTTGATAGAGAATATGATTCTTCGTTGATCACATTCATTTGATCAGAAGTAGTTGAAGATGTGTCAGAATATGATTGTACTAGTACATATGTCGTTTCAAAAGGAATCAAAGGCATCTCGCCATTGAAAAGGTCCAATTATGATTCTGAAGGCACTATCCATGTGTCATCAAATGGTATAGTGCTTGATGACATCATATTGAAGTTGGCAATTGTTTGTGGTACGTTGGGTGGAGGTATAGCGAAAGTTCCCATGAGAGAAAAATCCTTCACTAATCCTACACCAACATCTTCATATGGGATAACTATTTTTCTGACATGCTAAATGATGTTTATAGAAGTAGGGTCTGATGAAAAGTATGAAAACTGATCGATTTTCACAATCTTTCCTTTATGAGGAAACAGGATTACCCAAAAGACTGATGAAGCTATAATATTCATGGAATAAGACTAACTACGACCTAAAAGAAGGTTGTAATCAACAGGGGAATCAAAAACTTCCACCTCTAGATTAACGGTTTTACCTTCTAATTCTATAGGTAGATCCTATATTATTCTGTATGGATGAAATCCTCATCCATGAAAGGCTTTAATGATATTCGGTGATTGGCTGAGTGCTAGATAACCAAGGGTTTTCCAATAGTTTAATGACATTATACATGTCTATCCCCCCTGATCAATTACAGTACGAAAAACTCGTTTTGATTTGATTAATACTCGAATATCAAAATCCATCTAATGAGGGAGTCTTGGTGCAAAATTTTCGAGGTCAAAGACCATGAGGTTCGAATCTCGAGGATCAATAGCTCTGATGGTTGATAATTGTAATTTCCTTTGTGCTGGACATGTTTGCAGAACTTCTAAGGCCAACATTGTTGAAGGGGATATCGTGAAATCCTCAGAAATGTTATAATTATGAGCAGCTCTCGCATGTGGATTGAAAGCTAACTTTCGAAGTACACCTCTAGTAGGTGGTTTAATAAATAAATCGGGATCATTTTTCTCGATGTGAAGCGGTTCAAAAACTGAAGGAAGTATGGTTGGCGTTGACTAGAATTTTCTATCTCTTTACGAGTTACAGGATTTTTAGTTCCATAATCCTGATATCACATCGCAACCGTGAGTGGGAAATGGATCCTTCAAGACAGCGAGTGTGGGTGAGCCTTTGACAAACTTGGAGACCTCGGACCGAAGTGGACACTCTTTAGTATAGTGATCCTCATCACAGATAATACAAGGATAACGAGGCTTCCGCTTTTCGTCAACTGGTTCATTTTTTCTACATTCTCTTTGGGAGATGTATTTTGTTTGTTTTTATTCTTTCCTTTCTTCTTATTACCATTTTTAGCTTTAGCCATGGATGAATCTACAACATGAATGTTGGTAGAAGTTTCAAGGGAAGAATATCCTTCAGGTGAATCTAGTAAAGTTATGATGGGAGAAGTAGGTTTGGATGACTTCTTCTTACTCCTATTAGCACTAAATATACCAATTACACCATTTACGAAATGAGAACCAGGAGGAGTTGCAGTTATTTGACCTAAACATGGCAAGCCACGAATTTTTTTGTATAAAGTACCTGATTCTGTGTATACAAGGTATAAGTACTGTGCTTGAACTATGACCTATTCTTTTGTAACAATGCCTCCCTTAGCTACATCTTCAATGATATTTGGAAGTAATGATTTGATAAACCATTCTGCCAAGATTTGATTCGAAATGAAAACTTTCACTAAACGTTGTCTACGTCTCCATTCATGTATCTGATCTGAAATGTATGTAGACATACTTTGTTTTAATGAAGTTTAGAGTTTTGTGCCATTGTCATAACGGACTGGCAACTGAAATTGTGTTAAGAAAGTTGTTTCTAATGTGTTGAAATGGTTGAAAGAGCCACATGGTAGTTCAATATACTACTTTGCAGCTAAGCCTATCAATGTTCTTTGAAATAGTCTCAATCGAATGGAATCATCGATTAAAGAGTTGGATGCGAACCCAATGTGGTAAGTCATTACATGATTTGAGGGGTGTTCTCCTAATTTACCTTCAAACTTAGGAATGTCACTCGGAAACTTATTCAGCATTGGCGGCCAAAACGAAAGATAATAAATCAGATCATTTGTGAGGCGCGACAAATATGGCAAGTCCAAAGTTGTAATGAATGGTAACGAATGGTTAGGGTCTTTTTGAGCAAATTGATAACCTTGAGGAACAATATCAGTACCCAGAGGAGGATATCCAAGGTAGCCTAGAATATCCTGTGCGGTTGGGATTGGAATTCCTCCGGGGTATCCAGCGTTAGCCATGCCACTTTGAGGTTGAGCTGGTATCTGAATTGTATAACCAGGGTATGTTTTACTTTGGTAGACTGGATTTTTTCATATGGGTCCATATTGAAACTTCCCTTAATACGATTGGTTAAAAAACTGTTAGGTCCCTATATTACTAGTATAGTCCCTTATTGTTGTTAGTGTAACCCCCTTATTGTTATTATTATACCCTTTTAACCCCCATATTGTTATTATTGTGCCCTTAAATTATTATTGTTAGGTCGGCTAGGATTACATTTTGGCCCCATGGACTCCTATATATATAAAGGAGGTTTTGCAATTTGAATCATCCAAGAAATTTTCATTCATGTAATTTATTGGAGGTTTCCCCCTCGAAGTGGCTTATTTCTAAGGCATTGATAACTCTTTTCTTCTCTTTTTTGAGCTGGTTTCACAACATTTGGTATCAGAGCTTTGAGATTCTAGGGTTTCGCTGCTCCAAACAGGTCATCGTGGCATTTTCGCTATAACATTTTTTTTTACAAAGGTTTAGAATCTAAAAATTTTAGAGTGCGAAGAAAAAATCCTGAGCAACATCGTTGCGAAATTTCAGAGCTTGGTTCACAATATTTTCAGAGATATGATCTTTGCAAGTTAGGTCATTTTGCAGGTTCCTGAATTTAACCTAAAAGAGTCATTGTGGTATTTTCGTAATAACTTTTTTTCTACGAAGGTTCTTAAGCTAAAATTTTTAGAGTGTGAAGCCACAATCCTGAGGAACATCGTCACAAAATTTCAGATATTGGTTCACAATATTTTCAGATATATGATCTGTGGAAGTTAGGGCTTTCTGAGGCTTCTGAATTTCATCTCAAAGAGGTGATCGTGGGAAAATATTCATAGCTCTCTCTCTGAGCATCGGATTGGAATGCTGTAAAAATTGGCCATAAGTACATGGAATTTAGTTTTTGTTCTATAAATTTTAGAGCCAAAGGAGGAAACAGTGACATTTGGCAAGTCGTACAAGTTCACTCTACTGAACTAGTCCAAAATTGGGTCATTGTGGGAGATTGGACATAACTTTGCCTTGAAGAATCCAAATCAGATCAGACCTGTGGAATTTGAAAGAAGCTTTAGCGAGCTACTTAAGGGCCAAATTTCAGATATTGAGGATCAGAAATTATAGAGATAATTCAATTTCAATATCGAGCTCCTAAAAATAAAGTAAAAGGCGTGTATTTTTTTTCCAAATTGCATAAGTCTTGTTTGAAGAATCAAGTTGAATTGATTCCAAGGGCATATTGTAGAATAGATATCAGTATTGGATTCTAAAATGGCCCCTAAAAGAATTCAACACCCATTAAGCTTTTAGAAAGCTCTACTATGACTCATGAAGATGAATATTGGCAACATGACATATCAAAATTAAAAGAGCAAGTGCAACAAATTTTGCTCTCGCAAAAAGCAACAAAAAATGACATGGAAGTTTTGAAGAAAGGCGTGGAATCTAAGATGGATGGTTTGAAGAATGACATGGAATCTAAGATAGATGATGTGGAATCTAAGATGGATGGTTTGAAGAATGGCATGGAATCGAAGATAGATGGCATGGAAGCTAGCATGGAATCTAAGATGGATGACATGGAAGCTAAGATCGATGAGAAAATGGAAAACATGAAGAATGATCTAAAAGCAGACATGGAAGGTTTGACAAAGTTGATACAAGAAATGTTTCCTAATGGTGAAAATATAGTAGAGGAAACTCATGATGAGAACAAAATAAATGTTAATCAGGATTTCATAAAAATAATGTTGGTAGGAAGAACCACCATATTCCAAAAATGGATATGAGGAATTTTTATGGAAAGGATCCTGTAACATGGATACTACATATGGAGCAATATTTTGATCTCCATAATGTTCAAAACACACAAAAGGTATGCATTGAAACTTTACATTTAGAACAAAATACATTTGTATGGTATCAATGGCTTTGCTCCCATAAAAAAATTGTCACTTGGTCAATTTTTACGGAGGAAGTGCTAGCACATTATGAAGATACAAAGAGAAACACCTTCTTTAGCCAATTTATAAATCTCAAACAAAAGGGTTTAATGGGGGAGCACATTGAGGACTTCCAAAAATTGAATATAAGGGTAATTGATATTCTAGAGGAACACATGATGGATCTCTTCATAGGTACTTTAAAGGATAACATCCAACATGAAGTTCACGTTTTGGAACCTGATTAATTGGAGAAGGCATTCAGGTTGGCAAGAAAAATTGAATGTAAAATTATGGCGACAAGGAAGCCTACCACTCACTTCTATAAAGAGGGAAGTGTTGCTACTCCTAGATTTACACAACCTACAAGGTTGACACCACAAAAATTGGAAGAAAAAAGAGCAAAAGGGCTTTGCTACAGTTGTGATAGAAAATACACTAAAGGTCATAAGTGTGCTGAGAAGAAATTATTTTACATAAATTGTGAAGAGGAAGAAGAAAATGAACAAGAAGAGGATATACACCGGGAACCAACCCTAGAAGAGGAAGAAATGAGTCCGACCATATCGTGTAATGCATTGGCAGGAATTACCACTCCTCAAACTCTCAAGATAGAAGGACATATCAAGAAGAAAAAGGTAATAGTGTTGATTGATTCAGGTAGTACCCATAATTTTATTCATTGTAAGGTAGCGAAGGAATTGAATTGTTTCCTATACCCAACACCAGAATGTCAAGTGATGGTTGCAAATGGAGGAACTATAAATTGCTCTGGAAAATGCCATAATATCAAGCTAACCATGGGGGAATATGTATTGAATAGTCCAATGCTTTCCATTCCTATGGGAGGTGTTGATGTTGTACTAGGAGTACAATGGTTACAATCTTTGGGAATGGTAGCTTTTAATTTTCAAGAACTTTTCTTGAAATTTTTTCAGAAGGAAAGGAAGTCGAATTACAGGGTATTTCAGGGAAGTTGAGAAAGATAATAAGCTCTAATGTCATGAAAAATCTTCTAAAGTTAGAACAACGAGGCATAATTGCACAATTATGCTCACTAGAAGTTCCAACATCAAAATCATCCATTTCTGCAGATCTCCAAAAAGTCTTGGACAATCATTCCAAGGTTTTTGAAACTCCAAAAGGACTCCCACCTATTTGTGATCATGATCATGCTATTCATTTTATTCTAGGAAGTGTTCCTCCAAACATCAGGCCTTATAGATATCCTTATGTCCAAAAGAGCGAAATTGAACGTATGATTACAGAAATGTTAGAGGCGAGTATAATTCAACCTAGACAAAGTTATTTCTCTGCTCCTGTAGTATTGGTACACAAGAAGGATGGATCATGGGGCATGTGTTCGGATTATAGGGAGCTCAATAAACTCACCATTAAAGATAAATTTCCCATTTTTGTGATTGATGAATTATTGGATGAATTACATGGAGCAATTTATTTTACCAAATTGGATCTTCATTCAGGGTATCATCAAATTAGAATGAAGACTGAAGATATTCCGAAAACAACATTTCAAACTCATGAGGGTCATTATGAATTTTTGGTCATGCCTTTTGGCCTTACCAATGCACCTTCTACATTTCAAGGGTTGATGAATTCCATTTTCAAACCCTTCCTTAGAAAATTTATGCTAGTATTTTTTGATGATATACTAATCTACAGCAAGTCTTGGAAGGATCATGTTCAACATGTTGACAGGGTGCTCAAACTATTACAGGAGAAACAATTATATGCAAAAAAATCCAAATGTTTCTTTGGAGTACAAGAAGTGGAATATCTGGGTCATATTGTATCTCACAAGGGTGTTAAGGTAGACCCTAACAAAATTAAAGCCACTAAGGAATGGAAAATCCTCACAACCATAAAGCAGTTGCGAGGATTTCTCATGTTATGGGAGAATAGCAGCACCTCTAACAACATTATTGAAGAAAGATGCATTTTCATGGACTCCTGAAGCAACTAAGGCCTTTGAACATCTTAAAGAGGCAATGTGCCTAGCACCAGTCTTAGCTATGCCAGACTTCACAAAAACCTTTATTGTGGAATGTGATGCCTCAGGAAATGGAATTGATGTTGTTTTAATGCAAAAAGGAAGACCCATTGCTTTTGAAAGTCGTCCAATGAAAGGAAAGTATTTACAGAAACCTATTTATGAGAAGGAAATGTTAGCAATACTACATGCACTAACGAAATGGAGAACTTACCTAATGGGAACACACTTCAAGGTAAAAAATGATCATGATAGTCTTAAACACTTTTTGGAACAAATACTATCTTCAAAAGAGCAGCAAAAATGGGTCACAAAAATTTAGGGTTATGACTTTGAAAAAAGAAAAGAAAAGGGAAGCTAAATGTTGTTGCAGATGCACTCTCAAGAAAGAATGAAGAGGTGGAAGCATTGCTTTGTGCCATTTCTATTATTCAACCAGATTGGATAACCAAAGAAAGAGATGAATGGAAGAAGGACGAAGACATGTGGACACTCATTCAAAAGTTGCAGCAAGATCCTAGTACATCTGATACATTTAGTTGGAAAAATGATTCCTAATGGTACAAAGATCGCTTATATCTTTGTAAGAATTCCCAACTAAAACAAAAGATTCATTTGGAATTGCACACTTCTCCTTTAGGAGGACACTCAGGATTTTTAAAAACTTACCACAGGGTGAAGAAATAATTTTTTTGGGATGGCCTTAAATCTGATATTCAAAATTTTGTGGCAGAATGTTTAGTTTGCCAGCAGAATAAATTTGAGACAATTAAGACCCCAGGTCTTCTACAACCTTTATCCATTCGAAGTCAACATTGGGAGGATATTTCAATTGATTTTATCACAGGTTTACCTAAGTTCGAAGGAAAGAGTGTCATCATGGTGGTAGTTGATAGACTTACCAAGTATGCACACTTTTGTGCATTATCTCATCCATTTAAAGCAAGTACAGTTGCTACTACATTTATGGACACAATTCAAAATCTACATGGAAACCTAAGGGTTATTGTGAGCGACAAAGATCCCATTTTTATTGGAAATTTTTGGACAAAGTTATTTTCTTGTTTGGGTACTCAATTAGCTCATAGCTCATCTTATCATCCTCAATCCGATGGTCAAATTGAGATAGTAAATAAATGTTTGGAAGGATATCTTTTTTTTTGTGTATCTGATAAACGAACACAATGGTTCAAGTGGTTACCTCTAGCTGAATGGTGGTATAACTCTTCCTTCCATACTGTAGCAAAAATGACCCCATTTATGGCACTTTATGGATATCATCCACCATCCATCACATCATCTTTAAGAGAAAATTCGAAGGTTCAAGCAGTGTAAGATCACATCGAACATCAACAAGAAGTTTTGCAACTCTTAAAGGAAAACCTGAATTTGGCACAAAATCGAATGAAACAACAGGGAGATCAACTTCGCAGCGAGAGAAGTTTTGATGTAGGAGACTGGGCATTTTTATGGCTACAACCATACAAACAAATGTCCCTCAAGCAAGCTAAGAAGGATAATAAATTATTGCCAGAGTACTATGGTCCTTACAAGGTGTTGCAAAATATTGGTATTATGGCATACAAATTGAAGCTTCCTGCTTCTTCACGAGTGCATCTAATTTTCCATGTTTCATGCTTAAAGAAGGTTATAGGTGAAAACCTTCCATTTCAAACAATATTGCCAGAACTTGATGAGGAACGAAAAATCATATTGGAACCTGAAACGATCACGGAAAAAAGAACTCGATATCTACGAAATCGATCAATTTCAATGTATCTCATCAAGTGGAAGAACTTGCCCACTAAAGATTCTACATGGGAGGATGAGAATTTTATATAGAAGCACCCAGAGCTACTCAAGCTTTGAGGACAACACTTTTTTGAAGGAGAGGGGCATGTTAGGTCCCTATGTTACTAGTATAGTCCCTTATTGTTGTTAGTGTAACCCCCTTATTGTTATTATTGTACCCTTGTAACCCCCATATTGTTATTATTGTGCCCTTAAATTATTATTGTTAGGTCGGCTAGGATTACATTGTGGCCCCACTAGGATTACATTCTGGCCCCCTGGACTCCTATATATAGAAAGGAGGTTTTTTAATTTGAATCATCCAATAATTGTTCATTCATGTAATGTATTGGAGGTTTCCCCCTCGAAGTGGCTTATTTCTAAGGCATTGATAACTCTTTTCTTCTCTTTTTGGAGTTGGTTTCACAACAAAAACTAACCTGTATAAGGTTGGCTTGTTGTAATTGTAGTTGTACCAGGTTTTTCTGCAGAGGTTTGAATAGTAGACTAAACTGTAGGTCCATTTTGATGAGCAGTGACTTGAGGGGCTGCTTGTGATACATTTTATGTCATAGTTTGAGGGGTTGTAGCAATAGGGACTTGGGAAACTCCAGGGATAGGTGTGATTGGTTGTTTAACAGAATGTTGTACAAAATATTCGACAGGAGTTGTAGGCATACTCAGACTAGGTTTCTAACTACTAGGTACAGACACTTGAGGTTCAATTTGAAGCGTAGGTTGGACAGGTTGTTGGATTTGGTTATAACAAAATTGGCCAGTTGGCTGACCAGGATGATTATAATGTACTTGCACAGTAGGTTGCGAATTATATTGGTTCAACAATGGGTTCCACATTATGTTAACTCTGGGATAAGGAGATCCCATTAAAGGTTATGGTGTGTAAGGTTGGCCATAACCAGGTTGAGGTATAGAAACATAAGTTTGATAATTTTCTGGATAATTTCTAGTAAATTTTTGACCTCCTTGAAAGGATTGTTGCTCTTGATAAAATTGCTACCCTAAAGGAGGTTGTTGTCCTTGAATAGGCTATGGCCCTGGCATAGGGTACTGCCCTTGAAGAGGTTGTGGCCCTGGGATAGGGTACTTCCCTTGAAGAGTTTGTGTCCTTGGGATAGAGTATTGGCCTTGAATAGGTTGTCCTTGAGGATTATACTTCCCCCTAGGCGGTAAATTTCTACCTTAAGGGTCAGGTAAAGGAATATTTCTAGACATCATGTAGACTTGTTCCATTGTCAAATTTTCGGTATCAAATTTATTGTGACCATTTGATTGTGTAATTTTTTCAGAAGAGGGAGATTCTCCTGAGAAAGTACCAAAGAGTGACTGGTATCTAGTAGAAACTAATGGACCACCATACAAAAAGGTTTCTGGCAATGAAGAAAACATGGATGACTTTCCAGACATGTTTGATGAAGGCATGTAACTACCTCTGGGTGTGGATTAAAAAGGAATACAGGGTGTCAAATAATTGAGACCAGAATTATGTAGAAAGTTGGTTAACTGAGAATACCAAGGGTCCTGTTTAAAAGGACGGTAAGGGTAAATCGGTTCACTATACCTTAGATCTAAAGATTCTTGACGTGAAGGAAGTACAACTTGTTCTTCCGTCTCATTAATCTCTTCAATACTAATTAGGCCAGGAGGAAGGTTCTCAATGATGTGAAACTTCACTCGAAGTGAAAGAGGACAACCAGTTATTCGTGCTATGAACTTCGAAGTTCACTCAGATGAAGTAGATTTAGATTCAGGTTTAGATGTCTCGGGTTAAATAAGTTGAATATCTGAAAATTCATCGGTTACAGACTCAACTGTGATTAATTCCAAAATTTCTGGTTGTTCTTCCATCTGAGGTTTATTTACTTCATAATCGGGATGTATAATTATTGATGTTTCCTCTTGTTTAGTAGATCTAGTTCTTTATTGTTTACTCTTTCAGATTTAAGATTTTTTAATTGACTTGGTGTGTACTCAGGGGGTTTCCCCTACAATCTATGAGATTCTCTTGGTAATTCAACCACAGTTAATGTTTAACAAATGAAATCAAAATATATTTCAGAAAAATAGACCTAGAGTTGCTAATAAAAGAAGAAAATTGAGCACACTCCTATAAAATCTAAGAGACAATCCACACACAAACCGTATGTTTCAACACTAAAAACACTAGTTGGTGATGAAATCGAACATCATAGAATTTTCATGTGGAAAAGTTGGCATCTGTAACAGTTACCCTGACAACCCTCTTAATGAAACTATGGTGCAAGTCCCTCCACTTATGCCATCTCAAAGTGAAGAGTACCCTAGTCCAAGTGAGTCTAGCTGATGTTTGTTCTAGGTATAGTGGGACCTTCCCTCCACCATCACTTTGGGAAAAATATTGAATATTATGGCCACTAAGGTAACCAACAGAAAAAAAAATGTACCTAGGGGAATATTCTATGATCTGATATACTCATCACTGGGTCCGACATGATCTCGTGCTTGACTCTTTTAAGAAGAGCTTCCTAGAGAACAAATGCAACAATTAGATTTTCCTACTGCAAGATTCTACTTGTTTGTTTTAACCATTTTGGAACGTTTATTACAACCTATTCCAAAACACTATCCTAATCTATGTTGGTGGAATGAGCCCTAGAAAATGTAAAATATATAGATCAATTTTATTAAAGCATTGTATTAATTTGGTTGTTGCTTAAGATAAAGGGTATGGAGTTGAAACTTTAATGATGTTTGTGACCTGACTCAAAAATACTCTAAATGCATCTAAATGAGAAGTGCAACACTTTCTTTTCAATGAATCTTATTTAAGGGAAATTTGAGAGATTTATCAATTTTCAAAACAAAAATTATTTCATTCATAAACAAAATCCTTTTCGAAAAGAAGATGATTTCATAAAGAATTCATTTTGTAAGAATGATCAATTACTCTTTTGAAATGAAATTCCTTGAACAATCAAATCAAAAACTACAATTCAATAAACAATCCATCTCCAAAGGAAAAAAATCTCTACAAACTCTAAAAGCATAAATTTCAAAATCAAAGAAAATTTTAATTTTGAAGTCTATCTAGAATGTTTGAGGATGATTTCTCCTATTTTGTGATCAGACTAAGAAAATTTCCACTTATCTCAGTAAAAATGAAAACATCCAAAAGTTCTTTGGTATTATATCAGGCTTTAGTACGGCAGAAGCTCTTCCAGGTTTGCAAATGAAAAGGGAATAATTTTTCATAAAAGTAAGGTTTGCAATGATCCCAATGGCTCAAAAAGACAATATCATCATACCAGTAAGTTGAGGCAAATGAAGGTATATTTTGTATAGAGAAAAAATAAACTAGGGTAAACTCTCACTTATAAAATGAAAATAGGATGATAAATCACAGAAATAAAAAAATTTCCGAAAATAAATTCTCACACAAGATTTGACAACTAATATAGATCGAGCAAACATAAAGAATAAGGTTATTTGCCTCTAAAAAAGAGAAATTCATTTTTTTCAAAAAATTTCTTAGGGTGTGTAGTCTATAGTGGAAAACAGAGCACATGTGCATTGAATTGAAATAAAATCTGCGCAAGGTGCCACACTGTTTTATGTTGAAAACCGCAGAGTCAATGAAAAAACTTGGAAAAAATAAATAATAAGATTTCCTTTTTAGGGATTCTTAAAATTTATCTACCCAACTAGATTCATAGAAGTCAAAATCAGAAAAATTTAAAATTCAAACTGAAAATAAATAAAGAAAACTAAGCTCTAGTTCCCCAATATGGTTGCCATTTTTTTACGTGGATTAATCCATCTTGCGAACAAGAGTGATCTGCCTAGTACTCTAGCGAGTAACTAGAAACAAAGATCCAATTGGAAACCTTTTCCTCTAAATTAATTGCATTTCAGAATTATTATAATAAAGTAGAGAGGACATGCCCCTACCTTTAAATCTAAACATTTGATGTAGTCTTTTATCCTGTCACTCCAAAGTGGTTTCTCCAATAAGTAGAACCTACAATCAAAGATGAGACAAAGGATCAAAGCATCTGCAACAAATAATAATAAGGAAATGCTAATCCAACTTAGTGATCAAGGAGCCCAAGTATTGATGTTATTTCAAGTCAATGAGAAAAAGAGATCCATATATATTATCTTGAATAAAAAGAGTAATCTTACAACCAGATGCCTTGATGTCATACAAATTTCTCTCGAAGTCCTAAAAAATCATTTCTCATTGAGTCTGATAAGCATGCCTCTCTGAATACCAGCATGGAGTTATAAACACAAGGGTGTGATCATTCTCATGTTAACAAAAACTCACTAGTGTAGAAATTGTATGCTCCTATGAACTCTCTTCAGCTTAGAAACTATATAAATTAGTCTCTAATTGCATTGGTATCTACCATGTGTGTACCCTTCAACCTGAAACTTGAGATCAATTTATAGGGAAATGGAGGTATTTTCAGTTCCATGAAGAAGGGGATGGATTCCTCTCATGAAGGGATTTGAGTTCCATGGACCAAGGGATAAGCTCCATGAGTGGAGGGATAAAGTTCAAACTGATCGTGACTCTAGAGGCTTCCAGTTAGGAGGATATTTGACCAGCTAGGCTTCTATAATTTACTTTTTTCTTTTATTTTCATTTCACGGGGGTGCGTAGGTAATAGTGGCAAAAAGTGTGGGATTTTCCGCAGTTTATGGACATAACAACAATGCATGTGTAGGGAAAGGCTAGAAAAATGACACAGGTAAAATTTTAAGGGTTTTACAAAGCTTTTCTCAAATTCCAAGACTTGATTTAGGAACATTGGTGTTTTTGACCTATCAGGGAACATGATATAGGTGGTGATAGACCCATATAAACAGTCAAATGTCATGGTGACAAAGTGACGTGTAAGAAACCTAACCTAGCCTAACCTAACCTAGCCTAACCTAACCTAACCTAACCTAACGTATCCTAGCCTAGCATAGACTACCCTTGCTTGACCTAGCATAACCTAGCCTAACGTGGTCTAGCCTAACCTAACCTAACCTAACCTTACCTAGCTTTACCTAGCCTATTTTAGCCTACCCTAGTCTAACTTAGCCTTCTCTAGCCTAGCCTACTCTACCTTAGCCTAGCCTAGCCTAACCTAACCTAGCCTAGCCTAGCCTAACCTACCCTACCCTAACTTAGCCTAGCCTAACCTACCCCACCGTAACCTAACCTAGGGTAGCTTAGCCTAACCTAGCCTAGTCTAACCTAACCTAGCCTAGCCTAGCCTAACCTAACCTAGCCTAGCCTAGCCTAACCTACCCTATCCTAACCTAGACTATCCTATCCTAACCTAGCTTAACCTAGCTTAACCTACCCTATTTTAAGCCTAGCCTACTCTAGCCTACCCTAGCCTAACCTAGTCAACCCCGCCTAGCCTACTCTAGCCTGGATAAGCTTAGCCTAACCAAGCCTAGGCTATCCTAGCCTGGCCTAGCCTAGTCTAACCTATCTTAGCCTAGCCTAGCCTAACCTAGCCAACTCTAGCCTACCCTAGCCGACCCTAGCCTAGCCTACCCTAGCCTAGTGTAACCTAGCTAGTCTACTCTAGCCTAGCTTAGCTTAGCCCAACATAGTCTTCTATATCATATTCTAGGCTAACCTAGTCTACTCTATATTAACCTAGCCTAGCCTACCCTATCCTAACCTAGCCAAGCCTAAATTAACCTAGCCTACCCTGACCTATCTAAACCTGGCCTACCCTAACCTAACTTAACCTAACTTAACCTAGCCTACCCTAAATTAACTTAACCTAACTTAACCTAGCCTACCCTGGCCTAACCCATCCAACCCTAGCCTAGCCTAGCCTAGCCTACCCTTCCCTACTCTAGCCTAGCCTAGTATAGCATACCCTATCCTAGCCTATCCCACCCTAACCTAGCCTAACCTATCCTAGCCTACCCTAATCTAGACTATCCTAACCTATCATAGCCTAGCCTAACCTAGCCAAACCTAGCACAGTCTGACCTGGCTTAACCTAGCCTACTATATCCTATCCTAGCCTAACCTAACCTACTATAGCCTCGCCTAGCCTAACCTATCATATCCTAGCTTAGCCTAGCCTAACGTGGCATACTCTAGCCTCTCTTAGCCTAGCCTAGCCTAGTATAACCAAACCTAAGCTAACCTAGCCTAACCTAGCCTAGCCTAACCTAGCCTAAACTAACCTGACCTAGCCTATCCTAACCTAGCCTAGCGTAACCTATCCTAACTTAGCCTAGTCTAACCTAGCTTAGCCTAGCCTAGTCTAGCAGAGCGAGGCATAGCCAAACCTAAGCTAACCTAGCCTAGCCTAGCCTAGCCTAAACTAGCCTGACCTAGCCTATCCTAACCTAGCCTAGCATAACCTATCCTAACCTAACCTAGTCTAACCTAGCTTAGCCTAGCCTAGTCTAGCAGAGCGAGGCATACCCTAGCCTAGCCTAGCCTAGTCTAGCATACCCTAGCCTAGGCTAGCCCAGCCTAACCTAGCATAAACTATCCTATCCTAACTTAATATAGCCTAGCCTAACCTATCTTAGCCTATCCTTATAGAGCCTAGTCCAACCTAGCTTACCCTAGGCTAGCCTAGCCTAACCGAACCTACCCTAACCTAGCCTAACCTAACCTACTCTAGTGTTGCCTAGCCTAACCTAGACTAGTCTAACCTAACTTATCCTAGCCTAGCTTAGCCTAATTTGGCCTACTCTAACCTATTCTAGCCTAGCATATTGTAGCCTAGTGTAACCTTGCCTATCCTAGTCGAACCTAACCTAGCCTAGCCTAGCATAGCCTAGCCTAGCCTAGCATAAACTAGCCTTACCTAACCTAACCTAACCTAACCTAAACTATTTTAGTCGAACCTATCCTATCGTAGCCTAGCCTACCCACCCTAACCTAACCTAGTCAAGCCTAGTCTATCCTAGCTTAACCTAGCCTAACCTAGCATAATCGAGATTAACCTAATCTAGCCTAACTGAATCTAACCTTACATAGACTAACTTGGCATTGCCTAGCCTAGCGTAAGCTCGCCTAACCTAACCTAACCTAACGTAGCCTGCCCTAACCTAACCTAACCTAACTTACCCTAAGTGATTTTACCGTAACCTAGCCTAACTTACCATACCTTAGCCTAACCTACCCTACTCTAACCTAGCTTAACATAAAATATTCGAGCCTAACCTAGCCTAAAGTGGCCTATCCTAACCTATCCTATCCTAATCTAACCTAGCCTAGCCTAGCCTAGCCTAGCCTAGCCTAGAATAGCCTCTCCTAGCCTAATTTAGCCTTATCCTAGCCTCACCTAGCCTAATATAGCCTAACCTAACTTATCCTAGCCTAGCCTAACCGATCCTATCCTATCCTAGCCTAACATAGCCTAACCTAGCCTAGTCTAACCTAGCTTAACCTAACCTACTCCAGCCTAACCTAACCTAGCCTATCCTATCCTAACCTATCCTATCCTACTCTAACCTAGCTTAGCCTAGCCTAGTCTAGCCTCGCCTAGCCTAATCTAGCCTAGCCTAACCTACCCTAACCTAGCCTAATATCACCTAGTGTAACCTACCTTAACCTAGCCTACACTGCCCTATCCTAGCCTACTCTAAGATAGCCTATCCAAACCTAGCATACTCTAACCTAGCCTAGTCTAGCCTAGCATAGCCTCACCTAGCCTAGATTTGTTTAATCTAACCTAGCCTAACCTAGCCTAGGCTAGCCTATCCTAATGTAACCTAGCCTAACGTAAACTTGACTAACCTAGCCTAATGTAGCCTAACCTAACCTAAACTAACCTAGCCTAGCCTAGCCTAACCTAACATATACTAGCCTATCCTTTCCTTACCTAGCCTAGGCTATACTAGCATATCCTACTCTAACCTAGCAAAGTCTAGCCTAACCTATTCTACCCTACCCTACTCTAGCTTATCCTAGCCTAGAATATCCTAACCTAGCCTAGCCAAACCTATCCTAACATAACCTAACCTTACCTAACCTCAACTAATTTAGTCTAGTATAACCTAACCTAGCCAAACCTAATCTATCCTTCCCATTCCTAAGGTAGCCTAGCCTAACCTAACCTAACCTAAGCTAGCCTAGTCTAACCTAGAATAGCCCATCCTAGTATAGCCTAGCCTAGCCTAGTCTTACATATACTAGCCTAACCTAGCCTAGCCTAACCTAACCTCACCTAGGCTACCCTAACAAAACCCAGCCTAAACTAATCTATTCTAACCCAGCCTATCCTAGCCTAACCTAGCCTAGCCTAACTTAACCTAGCCTAACCTAACCTAGCCTAGCCTAGCTTAGCCTACCCTACCCTAACCTAGCCTAGCCTAACCTAACCTAGCCTAGCTTAGCCTAGCCCAACATAGTCTTCTTTGCCGGTCTTAGCCTAACTCACCCAAATTTATTCTCACCTAGCTTCAGCTCAGCTCAACTTGGTCCTAACACAGCTTCAGCTCAGCTTCAATCCCAGTACAGCTCAGTCGACCTAGCCTAGCCTAACCTAGCCTAGCCTAACCTTACCTAACCTAACCTAGCCTACCCTACCCTTGCCTACCCTACCCTTGCCTATGCTACCCTAGCCTAAGCTAGCCTAAGCTTGCCTAAGCTAACCTAAGGTAGCTGAGCTTAGCCTAGCCTAGCTTAGCCTAGCCTAGCCTAGCCTAACCTTTCCTTGCCTAGCCTATCTTTGCCTAAGATAGCCCTACCTAGCCTAGCCTAGCCTAGCCTAGCATAACCTAGCCTAGCCTAACCTTGCCTAGCCTAATGTAGCCTACCTTAAGCTTCCCTAGCCTAACCTAGCCTACGCTAACCTAACCTAACCTAACCTAGCTTAACCAAACCTACCCTAGCCTAGCCTATCCTAGCCTAGTCTATTCTAGTCTAGCCTAACCTACCCTAACCTAACATAAACTAACCTAGCCTAACTTAGCCTAACCTTGCCTAACCTAGCCTAACTTAACCTAAACTAGCCTAGCCTAGCTTAACGTAGCCTAACTTAACCTAACCTAGCCTAGCTTAACCTAACCCATTTTGGCCTAGCCTAGCCTAAACTAACCTAACCTAACCTAACCTAGCCTATCCTATCCTACTCTAACCTACCCTAGCATAGCTTAGCCTATCCTAGCCTAATCTAGCCTTAGCCTAACCTCACCTAGCCTAATCTAGCCTAACCTAACCTATCCTACCCTAGCGTAATCAATCCTATCCTACCCTAGCCTAACGTATCCTAACCTAACCTAGTCTAAACTAGCTTAACCTAACCTATCCTGGGCTAGCCTAACCTATCATATCCTAATCTAACCTAGCCTAGCCTAGCCTAACCTCGTCTAGCCTAATCTAGCCTAGCCTAACCTAGCCTAACATAGCCTAACATCACCTAGTGTAACCTACCTTAACCTAGCCTACGCTAGCCTACCCTAGCCTACTCTAGCCTAGCCTAGCCTAACCTAGCATACTCTACCCTAGCCTAGTCTAGCCTAGCATAGCCTCTCCTAGCCTAGCTTAGATTAATCTAGCTTAGCGTAACCTAGCCTAGCCTAGCCTAGCCTAACATAACCTAGCCTAACTGAAACTTGACTAACCTATTCTAACCTAATGTATACTAGCCTAACCGAAACTTGACTAACCTAGCCTAACCTAATGTATACTAGCCTAGCCTTTCCTTGCCTAGCCTAGTCTAAACTAGCATAGCCTACTCTAACCTAACATAGCCTAGCCTAACCTTTTCTACCCTACCCTACTCTAGCATATCCTACCCTAGCCTATCCTAAGCTAGCATAGCCTAGCCTATCCTAACATAACCTAACCTAACCTCGCAGAATCTAGTCTAGCCTAACCTAACCTAGCCAAGCCTAACCTATCCTTCCCATTCCTAAGATAGCCTAGTCTAACCTAACCTAGCCTAATCTAACCTAGCCTAGCCCATCCTGGTATAACCTAGCCTAACCTAGCCTGGCCTAGTATAGCCTAGCCTAACCTAGCCAAACCTAGCCTAACCTAACCTAGCCTAACCTAGCCTAACCTAGCCTAGCCTAACTTAACCTACCTTAACCTAACCTACCTTAACCTAACCTAGCCTAGCTTAAATTAGCCTAGCTTAGCCTAGCCTAGCCTAACTTAACCTTGCCTAACCTAGCCTAACTTAACGTAACCTAGCCTTACCTAGCCTAGCCTAACCTAGCCTAGTCTAGCCTAACCTAGCCTAGAGTAGCCTAGCCTATCCTAACATAGCCTAGCCTAGCCTAACCTAACCTAGCCTACACTACCCTAGCCTACCCTAACCTAACCTAAGCTAAGCTAACCTATCCTACCCTACCCTACCCTACCCTGACCTAGCCTAACCTAACCTAAACTAGCCTAACTTAGAATAGCCTAGCTTAGCCTAGCCTATCCTAACCTAACCTTTCCTTGCCTAGCCTATCCTCGCCTAAGATAGCCCTACATATCCTAGCCTAGCCAAAAATAGCCTACCCTAACTTTTCCTAGCCTATCCTAACCTAGCCTAACCTAACCTAACCTAGCTTAACCAAACCTAAACTAGCCTAGCCTAGCTTAGCCTATCCTAGCCCAGTCTATCCTAACCTACCCTAACCTAACCTAACCGAGCCTAACTTAGCCTAACCATACCTAACCTACCCTAACTTAACCTAACCTAGCCTAGCTTAACTTAACCTAACCTAGCCTAGCTTAGCCTATCATATTCTAGCCTAGCCTAACCTAACCTAACCTAACCTAAACTAACCTAACGTAACCTAACCTATTATAGCCTAACCTAACCTAACTTAACCTAACCTAGCATAGCCTATTATAGCCTAACCTAGCCCAAACTAACCTAGCCTAGCCTAACCTATCCTAACTTAACCTAACCTAGCCTAACCCAACCTAGCCTAACCTAGCCTAGCCTATCTGGGCCTAGCCTAGCCTGGCCGAGCCTAGCCTAGCCTAGCCTAGCATAATGTAACCTAGCCTAGCTTAGCCTAACGTAACCTAGCCTAGACTAGCCTAGCATAACATAACCTAACCTTGCCTAGCCTAGCCTAGCCTAACCTAGCCTAACCTATCCTATCCTAATGTAGCCTAGCTTAACCTAGCCTAACATAACCTAGCTTAGCCTAACCTAACCTAACCTAGCCTAACCTAACCTAGCATAACCCAACTTAGCCTAACCTAGCCTAACCTTGCCAAGCCTAGCCTAAACTAACCTAACCTTACCCATCCTAGCCTAACTTAACCTAACCTACCCTAACCTAGCCTAGCCTAGCCAAACTTAACCTAAACTAGCTTAACCTTGCCTAACCTAGCCTAACCTAACTTAACCTAACCTAGCGTAACCTTGCCTAGCCTAGCCTAGCATAGCCTAGCCTATCTTAGCCTAGCCCAACCTAGCGTAACCTATCCTATCCTTGCCTAATGTAACCTAACCTAGCCTAAGCTAACCTAGCCCAACCTACCCTAGCCTACCCTAGCCTAACCTTGCCTACCCTAGCCTAACTTTGCCTAACATAGCCTAGCCTAGCCTAGCCTAACCTAGCCTACCCTAGCCTAACCTTGCCTATCCTAGCCTCACCTTCCCTAACGTAACCTAACCTAACCTAGCCTAGCCTAGCCTTAGCTAGCCTAACCTAAACTGCCCTAGCCTAACCTTGACTAACCTAGCCTATACTAGCCTAACCTATCCTAACCTAGCCAAGCCTAGCCTTGCCTAGTGTAGCTTAGCCTAGCCTAACCTAACTTAACGTAGACTAACCTAGCCTAACCTATCCTAGCCTAGCCTAGCCTAGCGTAGCCTAGCCTAGCCTAGCTTAGCCTAGCCTAGCCTAGCCTAGCCTAGCCTAGCCTAGCCTAGCCTAGCCTAGCCTACCCTAACCTAACCCAACCTAACCTAACCTAACCTAACCTAAACTTAACCTAGCCTAACCTAACATAGCATAACCTATCGTAGCCTAACCTAGCCTAGCCTAGCCTAGCCTAACCTAAGCTAGCCAAACCTAACCTAACCTAGCCTATCCTAGCCCAGCCTGGCCTACCCTAGCCTACCCTAGCCTACCCTAGCCTACCCTAATCTACCCTACCATTGCCTACCCTAGCTTACTCTAGCCTAGCCTAGCCTACTCTAGCCTAGCATAGCATAGCCTACTCTAGCCTACCCTAGCCTACCCTAGCCTACCCTAGCCTAACCTTGCGTGCCTTATCCTAACCTAACTTAACCTAACCTAGTGTAACCTTTCCTAACCTAGCCTAACATAGCCTAGCCTAGCCTAGCCTAACCTAGTCTACCCTAGCCTAACCTACCCTAACATAGCCTCACCTAGCCTAGCCTATCCTAGCCTAGCCCAACCTAGCCTAACCTATCCTATCCTTGCCTTACGTAACATAACCTAACCTAGCCTAGCCTAGCCTACCCTAGCCTACATTACCCTAGCCTACCCTACCCTAACCTAACCATGCCTACCCTAGCCTCACCTTCCCTAACGTAACCTAACCTAGCCTAGCCTAGCCTAGCCTTAGCTAGCCTAACCTAACCTAATGTAGCCTACCCTACCCTACACCCTACCCTAGCCTAACCTTGACTAACCTAACCTAACCTAGCCAAGCCTAGCCTAACCTAGCCTAACTTAGCCTAGCCTAGCCTAACTTAACTTAAACTAACCTAACCTAAAATAACCTAACCTAACCTAACCTAGCCTAACCTATCCTAGCCTACCCTAGCCTACCCTAGCCTACCCTAGCTAACCTAGCCTACCCTAGCCTAGCCTAGCCTAGCCTAATCTACCGTACCTTAGCGTAACCTAGCGTAGCTTAGCTTAGCCTAGCCTAGCCTACCCTACCTTAACCTAACATGACCTAAACCTAGCCTAGCCTAGCCTAGCCTAGCCTATCCTGCCCTAGTCTAGCCTACCCTTGCCTACCCTAGCCTACTCTAGCTTAGCCTACCCTAGCCTACTCTAGGCTAGGCTAGCCTAGCCTAGCCTACTCTACCCTAGCCTACCCTAGCCTACCCTAGTCTAACCTAGCCTAGCCTAGTTCAACCTACCCTAACCTAGCGTAGCCTACTTTAGTCTAACCTAGCCTAGCCTACTTTAGTCTAACCTAGCCTAGCCTACTCTAGCCTAGCCTACCCTAGTTTAACCTAGCCTAACCTACTCTAGCCTAGCCTAGCCTACTCTAGCCTAGCCTAGCCTAGCCTAGCGTAATCTAACCCAGCCTAGCCTACTCTATCCTACTCTAGCCTAGCCTAGCCTATCCTAATCTAACCTAGCCTAGCCTACCCTAGCGTATCCTAGCCTAGCCTACCCTAGTCTAACCTACCCTAGCCTAACCTAGCCTAGCCTATCTTAGCCTAGCCTACTCTAGCTTAGCCTACTCTAGCCTAGCCTACCCTACCCTAGTCAAGCCTAGCCTACCCTACCCTAGTCTAACCTAGCCTAGCCTACTCTAGCCTAGCCTACCCTACCGTACTCTAGCCTAGCCTAGCCTACCCTACCCTAGCCTACTCTAGCCTAGCCTAGCCTACTCTTGCCTAGCCTAGCCTAGCCTACTCTAGCCTAGCCTACCCTAGCCTATCCTAGTCTACCCTACCCTAGTCTAATCTACCCTAGCTTACTCTAGCCTAGCCTAGCCTAGCCTAGCCTACTCTAGCCTAGCCTACCCTAGCCTACCCTAGTAAAACCTAGCCTAGCCTACCATAGCCTACCCTAGTAAAAACTAGCCTAGCCTACTATAGTCTAACCTAGCCTAGCCTACTCTAGCCTAGCCTAGCCTAGCCTAGCCTAGCCTACCCTACCCTACCCTAGTTTAACCTAGCCTAGCCTACTCTAGCCTAGGCTAACCTACTCTAGCCTACCCTAGCCTAGCCTACTCTAGCCTACCCTAGCCTAGCCTACCCTAGCCTACTCTAGCCTAGCCTAGCCTACTCTTGCCTAGCCTAGCCTAGCTTACTCTAGCCTAGCCTAGCCTAGCCTACTCTAGCCTATCCTAGCGTAGCCTATCTTATCCTAGCTTACTCTAGCCTATCCTACTCTTGCCTATCCTACTCTTACATACTCTAGCCTAATCTAGCCTACTCTAGCCTATCCTAGCCTAGCCTTGCCTAGCCTAACCTACCCTAGACTAACCTACCCTACCTAGCCTAACCTAGCCTAGCCTAGCCTAACCTAGAGTATCTTAGCCTACCCTAGCCTAACCTAGCCTAACCTAGCCTAGCCTAGCCTAACCTAACCTAACCTAGCCTAGTCTAAGGTAGCATAACCTAACCTAACCTATCCTAGCCTAACCTAGCCTAGCCTAGCTTAGCCTAGTCTAGTCTAACCTAGCCTACTCTTGCCTACCCTAACCTACCCTAGTGTAACTTAGCCTAGCCTACTCTAGCCTAGCCTGGCCTAGCCTAGTCTATCCTAGCTTAACCTATCCTACTTTAACCTAGCCTAGCCTAACCTAGCCTAGCCTAGCCTCGTCTACTCTAGCCTAGCTTATCTTAGCCCAAAATAGTCTTCTCTAGCATATTCTAGGCTAAGCTAGACTACTCTATATTAACTTGTGTAACCTACTCTAGCTTACTCTAGCCTACTCTAGCTAACCCTAGCTTGTTTTTGTCTAGCCCACCCTAGCTTAACTTATTCTATCCTTCTGTAACCTAGTCTAATTTAGTCTATCCTAGCCCACTCTAGCTTAGCATAGTCTAATGTGACACAATCTAGATTCCTAAGAGTTTATATATATACATGTTGTAGTTGAAAATTTTAATAAAATATATATTCAAAAACAATCTTACTAAACATTTATAGTACATTTTAATTTTATCATATATATTTAAATATAAAAGCATTACAATTTTATATTATATAAATTCAAAAAAAATTGGAACATTATTTCATTTTAATTAAAAAAATACAGTATACCATTAATAAAATGTAGTGCAGAACTTAAATAACATATTATATATTTAAATTTATTAATCATTTTAAAAAATAAATTAAACTAAACAACATTAATAAAGAAGTCATTTAAACACAAATTAAGTTAAAAGCTATTAATAAAAGTTTAAATATAACAAAAAATATTTAAAAAAAAAGTAAATATATGAAAATGCAATTTAAAATACATTGAAGTTAAATGTAAAAAGAAAATGGAACCTAAGTTATAATATATAAATGAAAAATATATTTTTAAGTGAAAAACATAATTGAAAATCATTTTGAGAAATCTAATAATCTAAATTAAGTGTTTACAGAAATCCTCCAAAATGATTATAAGAGTAACAAGTTAGTCAAATAATAATTTTAATTGAGAAAAAGAACTCACATAATTACATAACTTTAAAGGTAAGAAACCAATTTAAATAAAGCCACAAACTTTCAAGAAGATTAACTAAATGAATAAATAAATGGAATGATCTTAAATGCATGAAATATTAGTTAGATCTATAAAACTATTGTAATAAATTAAGCCCAGCAAAACAAATCAACAAAAACTAAAACTAACTCATTTCAAAATTAAATAAATTAACTAAAAAAAAAACAGATTAGATTTCCTCTTGAAAACATAATTTAGAAGAACGATAGAAACTACATCTATGACTGACTTAACATATTTAACATAAAATACCCAAAAAAGTAACTGAAAATGCCCTATTTCTATTCTTGTTCTCTTTTGATGTTCTCATACCCTATTCTTGTTATAATTTGACTTTTTGGTTATCAAAGGGCTGGAAAAACAAATTCATAAATAAAGTATAATTATTTTAGATTGTGGTTAAAATAGAGTTTTTTCTATCTAACAATCTAATTCTTCAGTTTTCTTATTTTCTTCTCCAATTCTAACTTTGATGATAGATTTATTTGTAAAATTTTAAGAACAATATTTACTATTTTATTAATTTATAAATATTCTAAATATCTTTATTATTTTATTAATATTCTAAATATTTATGTTTTGAAAATAAATTAAAAATATACAAATATTCATGTTTGTCCCTGGAATCAAAATCGCGAGGACAAACTTGAAAAAATATCAAAGAAAAGTTAGTGTGCGGAGAGCATTTATTTATACTTTTGATTGTTCCATATTAACTCAGAAAGATGGGGAGTTATTACAGCTTAAGTGACAATTATTCCATACCGAGTTGTATCGAGCACTTCTTTGCAAATTTTCGCAGTATACAATTCTAAGTAAGTGGATCCTTAGAAATTTACGAAACTTACTCAATAGGAACTCAGGAATATTCACTAGAAATGTGATTGGGGTTTGTTTTGAGAGTAAAGCCCAGAGGAAATGTAATTGTTTTGTTTTGAGAGTAAAGCTTAGAGGAAATGTAATTGAAAGCCATGGAGGTTTTATTCCTCTGCATCACACGATACAACGGATCTCCTGAAATTAAACTTATCTTTTTCAAGGCCTCCAATGCATATCTTTTTATGTTTTTAAAGGCCTCCAATGCCATTGACTATTGTGCGGATGAGAGAGTAATCTTTGTCAATGCAAATTAATTTTACAATGCATATTAACTTATCACTGTTGTCAAACCAATAATACAGGCAGCCATCACTGTTGTCAAACCAATAATACAGGCAGCCATCAGGATTAATGATTTAAAGATATCATTAACCATTATTTCAATGTGCAGAAAATTGTGTTTAAATCGACCCTGGGGATGACAGAAGCAGAGCGAAAGCGTGAATCATTTTTCGTGACCTCCATAACAATTACTGTGTTAGTTGTATGATTTTCTTTATTAAATTTTTCAATGCTCTGTTTCAGTGGACTGTTTTACAACGGATATGATGGTGGGAGAAGCAGATCCTGTTCGTCTTGCAAAAAAACTGAGGAAGCTGCAGAGCGAAGAAGGAAGAGAAAAAGGGAGGCGATAATAAGAAAACGGAGGAGAAGAAACCCACTACTAAGCGGAGGAGAAAAGTAGAGCTAACGGCCAGCAGTTACTCCAGAAATCGATGCTCTGGCTCTGGGCCTTATGAACGATGCCCATGAGAAATCGAGTATTACATTTTTGTCAATATTCATATGCAGCAGCTAAATATTCGAGCCTGAGACACAGAGATTACAACAGCTGAAACTATGGCATCTATGACAGCCAAGAAAACCAAAAAAACATGGAATAATAACTGGGTTTGCTTTGAAAGCAGAGCTCTGAGGAAATAAATATAGTGGTAATGGAGATCCCTTAACCTAATTTTAGTTGCAATGGAGGGATGCCCTGCATGAGATTTGATATGCTCTGCATTAATTTATTCTACTACAGAGAATCAATTGAATGGATGCTCTTACAAACACTGTATTAATAGCATTTATTTATTCAAAATACAAAGAACCAAAAATTACAAACACTTTATTGATCCAAAAATTATTGAAACACTATAAAATGATTGAGAAACACAAAGATTACTAGAGAAACCTACCTGCAGTTGGGATGAACCTACTTAGCGGCCCTGGCAGTTTTGTGAGAATATGTTCAAGTATTCTTGATCTGTTCACAGAACAATCAAAATTAAAACTAACACCCAAAAAACACAGGTTAAAGAATATAGATAGAAAACTACACATAACAGTGATGAATAATTTTGAGCATATCAGTGCATCATTTGAAGTCGGAGATCATTTGAGACTATCAATAAAATTTACATCAACCATCAGCAAACCTAGCTGTAATTTACTGAGATTTAGATTTTAATACCTGTTGTAATTTACTGAAATTAATGTCAACCATTGCTGAACATCCTTCTCTTCATCCACAAATAAGCCCAAACAAATCGACTGTATGAACCCATGGAACTTGAACTTGAAAATCAAAAGTAATTGAAATTGAGAACCCTTTCATCAAAAACCTAATTATATAACTCTTCCTGGTAGCTTTTTTAATCGGCGCGGAGGGAGCGTGCAACGTCCTTTCTAGCCGTTTAGATGATGGTGCCACGTGTCATTTGGTTTCTAGCCGTTTGAGGGATGGCACGGAATCATTTGCAGCTGTTTGGATTAATTTCACTGTTAAAAGGATAAAACTATTTCATTCCGATAATGTGAGTTCGCTGATGGCTTCATCATTTTCAGAATACAAAAGATTTATTATACTATTATAATATTTATATTAAAAGATAAAAACCAGAACTATCTCATTTGTTGATACTAACCCAAAAAATTGTAATGAAATGTAAAATATCATGACACTTTATTTAAAAATATTAGATTTAATAATATTAAAAGTTTATTATTTCATTGTGAGTAAAAGATACTTTTAAAAATAATGTATTATTTTTAGTTTAATATAAAAAAATAGTATGCCCATTAAATTTAATACAAAACAAATTAAATTAATAGGCTTAGGGTTATATGGATTATGGTTCATAAAAACTAATTAAAATAATAAATTCTAACTTATATGAATTATGATTATGGTTCATAAAAACAAATTAAAATAATAAATCTCAAGTTATATAGATTAGGAGTTAAGTATGATATGTATTTATTAGAATTATTTTATTACTAAAATTTATGAAAATAAATAAAATATGATAAACAAAAAATATGTAAATTAATAAATCATTTTAATAAAGGTCACTATATGAAGAATTTTGTCACAACATTGTATGCTAATATTATGAATTTTTGAGGAATGTTTATTTGATTATGAATTTTGAACCCTAAGTCTCTTAATTGGGACCCCCCAGTAACTTAAAAGGTACTCCCCCAATAGAAACACCTAATTTATGGGGCATAAAAGTGGGAAGAGACATCTTAGTAACCAATGGAATGAAGGTGGACATAATGGCTCCTTATTCTACATTTCAAAAGGGGAATATATCCTTCTATGTTGGATGAGCCAATAATTCTTAAGATCATGTGAGATCTAGAAAAAAAAGTAAAAAACAAACACCAAAATGAGGTTTATTCAATTGAACAAGTGAAGAGCCTAAAAGTATTTATCAAATAAAGGTTGTAATTGAGTGGAAGATGTTCATTGATCGATTCAACTTTTATGTGTTAGTATTCCTTTGGATATCATGTGGGAGTCCTAACTTTATCTATGTTTGTATCATTATTTATGCATAAATACTACTCATTAATGGTTTTTGATTCCTCTACCTTTGGGGGAAATCCTCTAATACTTCTTGACTCAAGTCTATTTTCATCTATCTATTTAATTCTTGAGGTCCCCAGCCACCGAGACATACCTTGCTACTATTGTTCTTGAATTAGCTAATAACCAACACTCTCTATTATGATAGTCTCATAACCATTATTAACTAATGGAAGTCTATCTGTATCATCTAACATGTGTTTCAAGTTCGATTTATATCGTGGCTTAAGCACAAAATAAGGGTTCAAACCTCACAATAGGCCAACAATCAATAACTGACCTCTTGACATCTAGTATCCATTTTACTTGCTAGTACCATCCAATTTCCATGTTAGCACCATTTCACATGCTAATCTATATCACCTTTCCACATAATGTGCCCATGTCAACAACATGTCATCTCCAAGTCATGCCACATGGGTGCCAAAAAACCTCCACATTGATGCGATATGACCACCATATTGGTGACACATCATCATAGTGTCAATGCCATGTTATCTCAATGTCAATGCCACATTAAAACCACATTACCATCTACAACCTTAGATCTCTTATAAGCTTTGGTAAAATTGGATGAAAACTCTTATAGGAGGGCTTGAGGATCTAAATCCAATATCCATCACTTAACACTATTTAACCATACATTGACATTAAATAATGGACAATGTGGATTTTGTGAGAATTAAGTAGTTGAGCATCTGATTCCTAGAGAATTTTTGGCATTTACCTCCCAATCCCCCAACCCAAAACTCAACAATTCCCTAACTTCTCATTAAGGAAGAGAAGTTTAGATTCTATCTATATTGGTAGTTTCGAGAAGACTCTAATGCCTTCTCTAATAATTGAAAATGAAAAGTCTAATTCTTGAAAGAAACCAACTCTATAGCCATTTTTAGATAACTCTTAGACATGGAACTTATGTTAGCCATATGACCAAGAGATTAGGATGAAGCCTTCCTAACAAGAATTTTTTTTACATTGTTTCTCTAATGATTTCAATCCCAAAATTTCTCTCCATCCTATAGTATATCTAGTAGGAAATTCATAGATACACAATCTATCGGCATAGTTTCCATTTTATGCATTATGATTTACATTACAAATTTATGTCAGCATGGCTAATTATCTCATGAGAGATAAAAATATTCCCATAAATGATGAAAGGTAAGCCACATTCCACCCCACACTAGGCTTAAATTCAATGCAATATTTCTTTTTAATTGGCCAGCACCAAGTCAAAACATGAATCGATGATGGAGGTCCCACCCAAAATTACAACCTTCAATCATGAAGACCATTCTCCTACTTTTCATCAAGCTCCCGAGTTTTCTTATTCTCAAATAAATCTGAGAGTTGTTATGAGCTAATTTGTGTGGTTTCTTAGCTATCACTACAACAGAAAGGGGGGTTTAAATACAACATTTGAGATAATTTTTATGTATATTTTGTTAAGTTTATACAAAAAAAACTTGTATATTGTCTTTAAGTGAGTGTCAACAATAGGCCAACAATCAATAACTGACCTCTTGACATCTAGTATCCATTTTACTTCCTAGTACCATCCAATTTCCATGTTATCACCATTTCACATGCTAATCTATATCATCTTTCCACATAATGTGCCCATGTCAACAACATGTCATCTCCAAGTCATGCCACATGGGTGCCAAAAAACCTCGACATTGATGCGATATGACCCCCATATTGGTGACACATCATCATAATTTCAATGCCATGTTATCTCAATGTCAATGCCACATTAAAGCCACATTATCATCTACAACCTAACGGCCCTTATAAAATTTGGTAAAATTGGATGAAAACTCTTATAGGAGGGCTTGAGGATGTAAACCTAGTATCCATCACTTAACACTATTTAACCATACATCTCCATTAAATAATGGAAACTCAGGATTTTGTTAGAATCAAGTGGTTGAGCTTCTGATCCCTAGAAAATTTGTGGCATTTACCTCCCAATCCCCCAATACAACACTCAACAATTACCTAACTCCTCATTAAGCAATAGAAATTCGGATTATATCTAAATTGGGAGTTTCGGGAAGACTCAAATGCATTCTCTAATCATTGAAAATGAAAAGTATAATTCTTGAAATAAACCAACTCTATAGCCATTTTTATATAACTCTTAGTCATGGCACTTATGTTAGTCATATGACCAAGAAATTAGGATGAGGCTTTCGTATCAATAATTTTTTTTACATTGTTCTCTAGTGAATTCCATCCCAAAATTTCTCTCCATCCTAAAAAGTTGTCAATCCTCAAATTTCTCCATGGTAGGAAAGTTGGTTAAGGGATCTTGAGGGATGATAATTGTTAGCCCCCTAATTTTCTCTCTTTTTACTACTTTTCCCTTCCCAAACCATAACCATTTACCCCTATTTCACCTCCTTTATGCACCCTCATCCTGCACCAGTCCAAGCATGGTGACATATTTTGCACAAAGCTTTATTCTTCATATTTTAATTCAATTTAGAATTTATTTAATATTTATTATATGATTTCTTACCTTCAAATTATCCTTTGTAACTTATCGATATCTCCAATGTTGTTTGGTGGTTAGAATGCTTATCGTGATTGCTGAGCCTAGTGTAGGATCGGATCCTGTACCATGACCAGCACAACAGATCTTCACGGTGGATCCGATCCCCTCTATCATCGCCTTGACTCAAGCAGTTTTCGCCACGACAGCACATAATCTGAAGGCATCCAGAGATTAGATCCGTGAAGTGTGGAAGCTGAAGGCCAGTTTTGCAGAACCATTTTATTTCGAATAGCGAACAATCTAAATTCTGCATTTTGTTATAAAGCGGTTGAACGATCTGTTTTTGCCTTCCGCCAACAGATCTATATAATGTAATTTGTAAATAGGACTAGGGAGCGAAAGTTTTAAGAAGATAGATAAGAACAGAGAGGCGATAACAGGTTATTTTGTTGTCATCCAAATCTAGGCTAAACATGTATTCATGCATGTATTTGCCTCAATGATCTAATAAAAAGGAATTTCGCCTCGGCTCTATGAATCGTTTTTTATGGTTTGGCTGATTGATTAAATTAAGTGCTGAGTAGAGTTTTTGCTTAATAGGGAAATGCGTTGGTTGGATAGGGCCCAGCCAACCCAGTACATTTTCCAAATTCCCTTCTTTTTGTAATTCATGTTTTATTGTCGAAGTGTGATTTAGCTTTTAGCGCATAAATTCCTGTCTGTGTGAAATGGATCCGTTGCGTAGAATAAATAGAACTTATTTTCCTACAATTCATTTTCTTGCAAGTTATTTTCCTGCAATTCATCTTCCTGCAATTTACTTTCCTGCACCGATTTCGGATTGGCTTTCCCTGCCTAGTCCAAGCAGGAGAAATCATCCTACACCAATGCATGTTGGTGTGACATTTCTTTTCTGCAGTTTTGGTTGATTGGCTTTCCCTCCTGGTCCAAGAAGGAAACATACACCTACACTAGTGTATGTTGGTGTGTTACAACAAGTCTTTATTTACTTTCCTCAAATTTCTTTCATCGAATGGTTATGACAGGATAGATGTTTATGTTTCTTTATTTTTTCACTTCGTTAAATTCAGAAACATTTACTTTTCATATATGCAATCTGGTTTTTAAACAAATATTTCAAGAATTAAAAGCTAAGTGCAGGAAGCTCCGATTTGGTGCAAGAACTAGTTTCTTGTGACGGGATCTGAGTGCTCTGAACCTTGAATATTTTGAGCCCTTGCATGAAGTAGAAAAACCTTCAGTAAAGACATAGTTTATACCTTCTACATAAAACTATGATCCTACACTAGTGCAGGACAGATTATTGCAAGAAGGAAATCTCTAAGGAAGCAGATTTAGGGGCCCATCTAACGAGACTGCTAAAGTGCCTCTGCTAAAGAGAAACACACTCTTAATAGTTAAGCATAATCAGCTAGAGTGATTTCCTTTTTATCTTTGATCTCCTTTTCGCAAGTACATTCTTTCTTGTTTCAATCTTAGATTATTTTGGTGATTCAAGTTATCTTTTTCTTGTCTTGATTTAATTTCGTAATATTTCCTTCAAAGAAAGTAGGGATTTATATCAGAGAGATTCATACCATCTCTGGCATTGCCTGTGCTTCGTCTCTAAGTTTACGAATCCCCTGGGTTGACAATTAAGTGTTGAGGAGTTTGCTTAAGTGTAATTCATGCACCCAACATTTTGGCGCCATTGCCAGGGAGGTGATTTGATTTGGTAAGAATTTTCTGATTAGACAATAGAGGTAATTTTTTCCGTTATTTCTACAATCATTGTTTGGAAAATTTTTGAAAGGAATTTTACTGGTGTTAATTGATTTCTAAAAGCATTTTTTTAGAAGTTGTCTATTATTTTTCTTTCTTTTTTTCTTTTTTGAAATGAATGCCTAGGAAAGGTAAGGGTTCGGAGCCCACTAAGGGCCAAAAGAATTTTTCTCATATTAGGTCTCCTTCTGCAAGCAGGAAGCCCAATCCAATTCAAACCCATCATGCAACAACAATCCACCTGGATTCTGGTAATAACAGCTCAAGTGTGGATCAGCCTATGGAGAGTAGTACAAGTAAGAAGGGAACAATGGTGGACCAAGAAGACAATTTGGAAGGGACTGGTGACAACCAAGTAAGTGAAGGACAATCCACTTTTGTGTTTCCAATTGTGGATCCTGATACTGTATCACAGATGAAGAATATTCCACCATCAGCTCTCCCTCATTTCCATGGTAAATTTCATGAAGATCCCAACTCTTTTCTATTTGAGTTTGATATTCTGTGTAGAAGTTATGATTATGCAACTGAGGCTCAAAAGTTAAGATTATTTCCTGTTACCCATAAGGAATCAACTCTTCGCTGGTTTATGGGGTTAGGAGGAAACACCATAAATTCTTGGGATCAGATAAAGAGAGTATTTTTGTCTAAATATCAAGAATATTGCAAAACTAGAGACATGAAGGATGAAATTTTTACAATCATACAAGATGATGATGAAATGCTTGAAGATTATTTGGAAAGATTTATGTATATTTTACAAAGGTCAAAGCTTAAGCTTGATCTCAACACTATTAGAACCTTTTTCTTAAGAGGACTTACTGATAATGCTAGAAAAAATTTGAATCTATTAGGACAAGGTGATATTTCTCAGCAAAGTTTTGATCAAATTTGTGAATTATGCCAGAAATTTTCAAGAAATCAATATAGATCCGGTAGAGGAACTCGAAACAGAAATAGAAAAACTGAATCTACCAATGCTATGATTATTGGACTAGAAAATAAAATGGAAAACATGAAAATTGATATAATGAACATCGTTACCAAACAGTTAGACTCCTCAAAATTCTAGCAGAAACTCATGAAGGAACAAGAGTCATTATGTATTTTCTGTCTTAAATGTAGAGACAAGCATCCCCCTAAAGAGTGTCCTCTTAATTTGAAAGAAACTAATAAGTGTGCTATTTGTGTAGAAGACCATATCACAGAAAAATGTCCTTCTATACCAGCACTTAACGTTGTATTTACAGGGGGATAGCCTGAAGCTGAATACTTGAATGTTATGGGAGAAAGAAGGAATTGGCCTCAGGTAGGTACAAGTATGGCTCCTGAATTTCCTCCACACTATTTTGGTTATAATTCGCATGCATATTCTTATCCTAACTCTCATCAACAGTGGAAGTATGGAAATGAATATCAGCATGGGCAACCTTCTCAACCATGGCAACAAGGTTGGAAAGGGCCGACTCATTTTCCATATTCCTACCAACCACCTATGCAATCATACCCATCTACACATGCACCTTATTCAATGCCTCAACTTCTGAGTTATTCCACTCCACCATTGCCTTTACCTCCACTTTTTCGACATCCTCAATTGCCTACTCAACCTATGCCTAATCCTAATAATAATAAAGTAGTGCAAATGATCCATATAATAAAACCACCTTTACCATTCGAATACCAGTCTATTCCAGTTGGGGTTCATGATATTCAATTAAGATCAGGAAGGACTGTAACATCAGAAAATTAGAAGCAACCTATGGTGATTGTTGAAGATAAAGGAGAAGAGGAAACTCTTAACCATTCTCTAAAAGTGTTCACTAAGCAGCCCTTACCCTCTGAATCCTTGCCATCCTCTTCCAACCAGCCTTCCTTCCCAGAGAGGCTAGTAATGGGAAGGAGTGAGCCTATTTCTGAGACTAGTTTTACATTGAAGCTTCGAAATATTTTTATTAAGATACCTTTGCTTCAAGCCATCAAAGAGATCCCAATTTGTACCAAGATTATTAAGGAACTCTGTCTCAAGAAACCTGGGAGGAAGAGATTGGAACCCCGAACCATTCAATTTGTTGGTAGGGCAGCAGAGTTGATGACAGGATGTGTGTCTATGGAAAAATATACGGATCCCAGAAAGCCTATTGTCTCAGTTCATATTGGTAATGTCCTTGTCTCTAATGTTCTTATAGACCCGAGGGCAGCCATTAATGTCATGACTAAGCAAACCATGGATCAACTTCGGTTATCTCATCTTCGCCCTACTCCCACTGTGCTTGAATTAGCAGATAGATCTAAAATTAAGCCAGAAGGAGTATTGGACGATGTGATCATCTCATTAGATTCCTGGGAATACCCTGCTGATTTCATTGTGCTTGAGCCAAAGAACCTAGTAGGAGGACATCCCTTGATCTTGGGTCGACCATGGCTTGCTACGGCTGATGCATATATTGGATGTCATTCCGCTGACATGTATATCTCACATGGAGATTCTAGGAAGAAAGTTACCTTATACCCCCCTGCCAAGTCCATTCAAGACCTTCGAGATACCTTATGGTTGGACCAAAGTAGTGATGAGGAGACCCAGTCTATTTCCCTTATTCATAATTATACTGGGTCTTCACAAGAGGATGAGATTCAAGATTTCCTGAATAATCTAGACATTATGCCTAATTATGAGCCTTCGAGCCAAATTTTCAGCCTAGATTTTCAAGAAAATCATGATTCTCATTCTTCTGTGCCACTTCATTTGACCACTCCCTTAAGTACTCCTGAGCTTGATACCACTCTTGTTGAGATTAGCCCTGGTAAATCCTTTCATATTAGTTCAGATTTGGACTCATCTCAGTAAGAGCAGCTTGTGAATTTGTTGCAAAACCATCTTAGTGCCTTTTCTTGGGGTTACGAAGATATGAAGGGTATCCCTCCTGAAACTTGTACACACCACATCTATATTCAGGAAGGAACATGAACTGTCTGGCAACCTCAAAGGTGAATGAATCCAGCTCCAAAATAAATTATGAAGGAAGAAGTAAAGAAACTCTTAGATGCTGGTTTTATTTATCCTATTTCCGATAGTCAGTGAGTCTCTCCATTAGTACTAGTACCGAAGAAAGATGGAATATGGCTTATTTGTATTGATTATCGAGAATTGAATAAAGCCACTCTTAAAGATTACTTCCCTCTCCCTTTCATTGATCAGGTGCTTTATTTCCTTGCAGGAAAGAAATATTTCTCCTTTTTGGATGGCTTCAGTGGTTATAAACAGATATAGATTGCACCCGAAGATCAGGATAAAACTACTTTTACATGTCCATGGAGGAAATTTGCCTACAAAGTGCTTCCCTTTGGTTTATGTAATGCCCCGGCTACCTTTCAAAGGGCAGTATTGGCTATACTTGATGATCTAGAATTTGTAGAAATTTATATGGATGACTTTTCTGTGTTTGGTGATTCTTTTCAGGAAGCTCTTAAAAATTTGGAGAAAGTAATTCTTCGTTGTCAAGAAGTCCATCTCGCTTTGAGTGATAATAAATGTAGATTAATGTGCAAAGTGGGAGTGGTGCTTGGCCATTTGATTTCTAACAAAGGTATCTAGGTTGATCCGGCAAAGATTGAAATCATTTTGCATCTTCCTGCACCCAAAACTCAAATGGAATTAAGAGGTTTTTTAGGACATGCTGGTTACTATAGAAGTTTCATTGAAAATTTTTCAAAGGTAGTTGCTCCTCTTTTCCAACTTCTAGCTAGGGATAGTGAATTTTCTTCATCCATGGCTTGCCAACAGTCTTTTGAAACATTGAAGGAAAATTTGGTACAGGCACTAGTTTTGCGAGGTCCAAACTGGTCCCTGCCTTTTCACATTTCCTCTGATGCTTCAGATTTGGTTATTGGCGTAGCTTTAGGAAAAGAGGAAGATAAGAAATCCTATGCTATTTATTATATTATTTAAAAATTTTCTTCCGCTGAATTGAATTATACAGTTACAGAGAAGGAGTTTTTAGCTATGATTTTTGCAATTAATAAGTTTAGACACTATATTATAGGATATGAATTATTTGTACATACTAATGATTACACGATTAAATATTTGATGAACAAACCATTGACAAGCGGTAGAGTGACTAGGTGGTTACTATTGTTACAGGAGTTTAATGTTACTATTGTTGATAGACCAGGGAAATCTAATGTTGTAGCAAATTTTCTTTCTAGATTAGATAATCCTGGTGAAGTAACTCCTTTTAATGATGATTTTATAGATGAAAATATTTTTTCTATGTCTATAGATTCTCCGTGGTTTGCTGACATTGCTAATTTCTTGGTTACTGGAAAAACACCACCTCACTTATTCGCTCGTGAGAAGCGGAATATTATTCGGAAAAGTGTTGCATATTCCTGGATTCAAGGAGACCTCTTTTACACTGGTCCAGATTTGATTATCCGTAGATGTGTAAGAGATGAGGAAGTGTTTGACATATTGAAATCTGCTCATGATGAACCATGTGGAAGCCACTTCGTTGATAAGAAGACTGCATATAAAGTATTACGTGCTGGTTAATTTTGGCCTTCCTTGTTTAAGGATGCCAAGCAGTATGTTAGGCGATGTGATATTTGTCAACGAATGGGCTAGCCTAATCAAACCAATGAAATTCCTTTATGCCACCAAGTTATTATTGAGCCTTTCTAAAAATGGGCTATTTATTTTATAGGGCCAATAAAAAGCATATTTTTGTTTGTGCAGATTTCGTTACTAAATGAGTAGAAGCTAAAGTTGTTTCTTTTGCTATAGAAAAATTTGTTGTTGATTTTCTTTTTTCTGAAATCTTTACTAGATTTGGTGTGCCTAGAGAAATTGTTTCTGACAATGGTCCACAGTTTATTTCTAATCTGGTACAGGGTGTGATGGAACAATACAAGATCCAACACAGGAAATCCATGTCGTATCACCTGCAAGTAAATGGCTAGGTGGAATCTACAAACAAAGTGATTGGGTCCATTCTTACAAAGACAGTCAATATGCATCAGAAAGACTGGGCTAAAATATTACTAGAATATTTGTGGGCATACAAAACCACTTGGAGAAATAGCACGGGACATATACCATATGAGCTGGTATATGGAAAATAGGTTCTGTTACCGATTGAGTTCCAGATCAAAACCTTCAGAACTGTAGTTTAATTAGGATTAGATCTCTCCAAGGTACAACAACAGCGTCTTCTTCAATTAAATGAGTTAGATGAATTTCGTAGAGATATTGTTCATCAAAACATCCTAATTTAGTAGCAATGGAAAAGGTGGCATGACAAGATTATTCAGAAAAGGCAGTTCCAACCAGGTGATTGGGTACTCCTCTATGATTCTAGATTTAAAATTTTTAAAGGAAAATTCCATACACGTTGGATGGGACCTTATGAAGTGATCCAAGTATTCGAGAATGGAGCATTATAAGTCAAAAATATTGATGGACAAGATTCAGTATTCTTGGTAAATGGGCATAGATTAAAGAAGTATTTTCAGCCGCTTGCCAAGAAATATTTTACACAGCAATTCCAACAACAATTTGGGACGGTAGTGGTAAACAGTAAAACCAACCTTTTGAAACCATGAACTCTTCTTCTTCTCAAAGAAAAAATAAAATTAAAAAAAAATAAAAAAGTAAAGAAAAAATAATTTTCTGTAATTGTGAAAATCAGCTCGCTGACATGATTGCAGAAGGGTCAACCTGAAAACCAGCTTGTTGGTGGGAAAATCAAAAATTTCTAATAAAAAGATAATGTTGCTCAATATTTAGATATGTTAGTAACCACCGAAGTAAAATCAAGTTCAGCAGAGCCAATCTTTATACAATTGGGGTAATTAGCATGGATATTTTTATTTTCAAGTAACGCTTAATTCTCACTGCAGTTATTTTTTCTTGCACCAATGCAGGCAGACCTTCCATAAATTTTTTTGCCTTTCTTCATATCCCATTTCATAATGACCCCTAAGTTTTATTCTTGAAATCCGAGTATAATTTACCTTCTTATATTCTTCTAAATTTACCCTATCTGCTTTGAAAAAATTCCCACTTACCCCTGGATTTTTTCCCTATCCCACTTCTGTTTATTCCCTCTATGGTACTATTCCTGGAATCCCTATAATTAAATTCCTTCCCATTCTAAATATTCCCCTTTCCCACTTCTTTTTTCCCTCATGAATTTATTGCAGAATCTTATACACAGAGCAAAAGGATATGCTCTAAAGCATCAAGGAAGGGCAAAGAAAAATTCTAGAGTTGAGAAAACTGTTAGAAGTTCAGCCTATATTTTATTTAAATTTTTTGTTTTATTATGCTTGCACCAGTGCAAGCATGTTGTCCTATATAACAATGTAAACAGATATCAGAAGAACAACTTAGTCAAGCGGTGTAAGTATAACAGTGCAAGCATGCACCCCATCCAAAGCATATTATTTCCTCTTTTAAGAAGTGTACACCATAGGAAAAGTGGTCATCATAGAATTTATAAGGAATTATTTCATTTAGTAATAAGTACCTATGCTATCATATCAACTACGAGAAATATTTTCAAAGTACAAAGTTTTTTAAGAGTTAAGAGTCATAATTATTTTTAATGAATGCTAGAGATTTTTTTTTGAAATATGAAGGAATGTGCGAATATTTAACCATTTATTAGGCATAATTACTCCTTATTCTGCCATAACCTCAATGTCCTTTCACTCATGTCATTCCCTTACCTATTCGTTAAAACTGCCACCACCAGTACCAATTCGGCACGATTCAAAGGATGTTGTGCAGCTACGACTATTTCGGTGGAAGGAATTAGTGATGAGACAGAAAAGACAGGAGGCGGTTGGATCCCTATTTATAAAAAGCTCAATTTTATGGTGTTGCATGCAAATTTCATTGGACTGTTCATGACTGTTAGCAGCAATTCCGCCTGTTCATTGTGAACCGTCATCCCTCAGCAAGGTAGATCAGACCACCGAGTTTCGCATTAGTCTTGCATTATTACGAGACTCGGGCTTTCTTCCGTTCCTGCAGAAATTTAACAGGCACAATAGGGAGGTGGGCCTACAGTTCGCATAGAGTTCTAAGAACGGTTGTGTAAATATTGGGCCCTTGAGATTTAAAGTCACAAAGAAATTAATAGTAGCAGCGACGGGATTACAAAATAGTGGTGTGCAGTACTTTAAAAATCAAAAGCTTGAGAGGAATCACTGGCAATGTTTTTTTGTTGATAAAGACATGAACATAAATTTGAAGAAAGGAGTTCTGCGCAGCGCCCTGCTGGGGCAATGGTGGGACCTCCTTTTTATTCTTCAGAAATTCAAGACTTGTGAGGGGAGGTACTCCCTCACCTTTGTGTATCATTTCAGGATGCTGCAACATTTTGAACCCGGCCGACATGTTAGATGGAGGATGGATTTCACTTAATTTTTGATTAAGGGTTTAGAGAAGATGGACAAGGGTGTACAAGGAGCACGGGTGGACCAGATCGATAAGAAATTGTATCATCACGGCCTAATCAGGATC
Source organism: Pinus albicaulis (assembly GCA_034641835.2). Taxonomy (NCBI): domain Eukaryota; kingdom Viridiplantae; phylum Streptophyta; class Pinopsida; order Pinales; family Pinaceae; genus Pinus; species Pinus albicaulis. The sequence continues at coordinate 1,057,966,516 of CM076581.1, read as the reverse complement.
TTCATCCAGAAATAGTTGAATACTAAAAACATGAACTGGAAGACGCTATTGGAACACCTAAAGGAAATTGAGAACCCCACTAGTATGAGAAAAGGACCGAGTAAGAGTGCGAAGAAAAAAATGGTTCCATCTCCAAAGAAACAAAAGACAGTTGGTACACCTGTCGAAGAATCTCCACTAGTACATGAACAAACCTTTGAGGAAGATGATTTGCTATCAGTCCTTGTGGATGCAAAAGAAATCTGTAGAAGTCGAAGATGATATATTGCTAGATAATTTCCTTAAACAGAGAAAAAAAAAGGATGATGAACCTTATGCGGGTGTAGAACCACAGTCTCCACAAGACATTGAGTCCCCTCCTGCACCAGTGCAAGATGGACTAGAACTAGAAGAGATGGCACAGGAACCAGAAGAGTCGGCACACGAAGAAAGAGAACCAACATAAGAAGAAGAAGAGCCGGTAGAGTTAGAAGATGAAGAAGAATCGGAAGAAGTAGAAGGAGAAGAATAAGAACCGGAAGAGCTAGAGGACAAAGAAGAGCTGGAAGAAGTGGAAGTAGAAGAAGAAGAGCCGTAAGAGCAGGAAGAAGAAGAAGAGACGGAAGAGTTAAAAGAAGAAAAAGAACCAGAAAAAGAAGAAGTGTTTATTGAAACTCCAAAGGATACTAAGGTCCCTAAAGAAAATATAGCCCCTGTTGATACAGAGAAGGAAGAAGATTCGATAGCTTCTGCTACTCGGATACTTGAGCTCAAGCTTCAAGTATAGAATTTAGAGCATCTCGTAGCCAAAATAGAGGAAGAAAAAGAATAGAATAAGGAAGAGTTCACGATAGAAATCCAAAAGAAGAAAAGAGAAGTCAGGGTATGGAAGTACAGTGCTTCACAGTGTTTTAGACGGCTTAAAAAGGTGACGCAAAAATTGAATAGAATAAAAAATATGAAGTCTGAAACATTGTAGACTGATGATAGTATGTCGGAGCATGAGTGAGCTAGAATGCTCAAAATTTTGAAGTTTTTTTTAGAGTTAAGGAGTTGTGTGAGGACACACAACAGCTCAGGGATGGGAGGATGTTCACCCCCTAATTTTCTCTCTTTTTATTACTTTTCCCTTCCCAAACCATAACCATTTACCCCTGTTTCACCTCCTTTATGCACCCTCATCTTGCACCAGTCCAAGCATGGTGACATATTTTGCACAAACCTTTATTCTTCATATTTTAATTTGATTTAAAATTTATTTAATATTTATTATATGATTTCTTACTTTTAAATTATCCTTTGTAACTTATTGATATCTCCAATTTTGTTTGGTGGTTAGAATACTTATCGTGATTGCTAATCCTAATGCAGGATCAGATCATGTACCGTGACTAGCACAACAGATATTCACAGCGGATCTGACCCCCTCTATCACTGCCTTGAATGAAGCAGTTTCTGCTATGACAACACATAATCCGAAGGCATCCAGAGATTAGATTCGTGAAGTGTGGAAGCTGAAGGCTAGTTTTTTAGAACCGTTTTATTTAGAAGACCGAACAATCTAAATTCTGCATTTTGTTATAAAGCAGTTGAACGATCTGTTTCAACCTTTAGCCAACAAATCTATATAATGTAATTTGTAAATAGGACTAGGGAGCGACAATTTTAAGAAGATAGAGAAGAACAGAGAGGCGATAATAGGTTATTTTGTTTTTGCCAAAATCTGGGCTAAACGTGTATTCACACACATATTTGCCTCAATGATCTAATAAAAAGGAATTTCGCTTTAACTCTATAAATCGTGTTTTATGGTTTGGCTGATGGATTAAATTAAGTGCTGAGTAGTGTTTTTGCTTAAGAGGGAAACACACTGGTTGGCTAGGGCCCAACTAACCCAACATGTTTCCCCCATTCCCTTCTTTTTGTAATTCAAGTTTTATTGTTGAAGTTTGATTTAGCTTTTAGCGCATAAATTCCTGTCTGTGTGAAATGAATATGTTGCGTAGAATAAATAGAACTTATTTTCCTTCAATTCATTTTCTTGCAAGTTATTTTCCTGCAATTTATCTTCCTGCAATTTACTTTCCTGCATTGATTTCGAATTGGCTTTCCCTGCCTAGTCCAAGCAGGAGAAATCATCCTACACCAATGCATGTTGGTGTGACATTTCTTTTCTGCAGTTTTGGTTGATTGGCTTTCCCTCCTGGTCCAAGAAGGAAACATACACCTACACTAGTGTATGTTGGTGTGTTACAACAAGTCTTTATTTACTTTCCTCAAATTTCTTTCATCGAATGGTTATGACAGGATAGATGTTTATGTTTCTTTATTTTTTCACTTCGTTAAATTCAGAAACATTTACTTTTCATATATGCAATCTGGTTTTTAAACAAATATTTCAAGAATTAAAAGCTAAGTGCAGGAAGCTCCGATTTGGTGCAAGAACTAGTTTCTTGTGACGGGATCTGAGTGCTCTGAACCTTGAATATTTTGAGCCCTTGCATGAAGTAGAAAAACCTTCAGTAAAGACATAGTTTATACCTTCTACATAAAACTATGATCCTACACTAGTGCAGGACAGATTATTGCAAGAAGGAAATCTCTAAGGAAGCAGATTTAGGGGCCCATCTAACGAGACTGCTAAAGTGCCTCTGCTAAAGAGAAACACACTCTTAATAGTTAAGCATAATTAGCTAGAGTGATTTCCTTTTTATCTTTGATCTCTTTTTCGCAAGTACATTGCACTAGTGTAGGACAGATTAATGAAAGAAGGAAATCTCTAAGGAAGAAGATTTAAGGGCCCATCTAACGAGACTGCTAAAGTACCTTTGTTGAAGAGAAACACACTCTTAATAGTTAAGCATAATCAGCTAGAGTGATTGCCTTTTTATCTTTGATCTCCTTTTCGCAAGTACATTATTTCTTGTTTCAGTCTTAGATTATTTTGGTGATTCAAGTTATATTTTTCTCGTCTTGATTTGATTTTGCAATATTTTCTTCAAAGAAATTAGGGATCTATATCAGAGAGATTCATACCATCTCTAGCATTGCCTGTGCTTCGTCTCTAAGTTTACGAATCCCCCAGGTTGAAAATTAAGTGTTGAGTTTGCTTAAGTGTAATTCTGGCACCCAACAATAATGACTTTGACAGGGAAGAGAAGGAATAATTCTCATGTATAGATATCATTCCAAACCATGAAGGCACCCAAGCACTCTAGCCTCAGTACTAGTAACCATTTAACTTCTCACATGAATTCACATAGGAAAGTACACATGATGTGTCACTTTTAAGGGATTTAGACTTATTATCCTAAATAAGGAGGCATTTCTAATGATTTTTAGTCTAAATAAACATACATTGTTGTTTCCAAATCCTTCAGTTGACTTGGTAGTCTAAACATCTTCACTTGAAGTACATTTCAGCTCTTCAAATCCATCAACATATTATGTATCCATTCAATAATTCTTCATTTAACATTTTACTACTTTTCACTCGATGTTTTAATAATATAACTCTCATATAGGCCATTACCTTACTCTCAAGCATACAATCCTTTATTCTAAGTCTAAATCACCAAAAATACCTTTTAAAATCTAGCTCAAACCTAGGGATTCTATGGGCTGCCTAATGTAGACCAATTTTTCTTTATTAAACTAGCTGATATATCTTCATAGGAAAATAGTCATCATGGCTATCCAAGATATTGAGCGGTTAGCTTCCCTAGCCTTCTCAGCCTTTTTATTTTATGGGGGCCCGTAACATCTAGGATATAGACACTAACAAGGACTAGAGGTGAGTCCATCATATTCTCCTTATGCATATCGTAAAAGCATATAAACTTACAGAGGAAAGCATATGAACATTACATACCTATGAGACCTATTATAGCCATACTTATCATACAGTAACATAAAAAAATAGTACGCAATCTATAATATCTATGTAGTAGGAAATTCATAGATACACAATTTATTGACAAAGTTTCCATTTTATGCATTAAGGTTTACATTACAAATTTATGTCAGCATGGGTACTTATATGATGAGAGATAAAAATATTCCCATAAACGATGAAATGTAAGCCACATTCCACCCCACTCTAGGCTTAAATTCAATGCAATATTTCTTTTTAATTAGCCACCACCAAGTCAAAACATGAATTCATGATGGAGGTCCCACCGAAAATTACAACCTTCAGCCATGAAGACCATTCTCTTACTTTTCATCAAGCTCCTAAGTTTTCTTATTCTCAAATAAATCTGAGAGTTGTTATGAGCTAATTTGTGTGGTTTCTTAGCTATCACTACAACAGAAAGGGGGGTTTAAGGAAAATATTTGAGGTAATTTTTATGTATATTTTGTTAAGTTTATACAAAAAAAAAACTTGCATATTGTCTTTAAGTAAGTGTCTTAGAATAAAATTGCATTTCCTTTTCTAGAGAGATAATATTTGGGACTAAAGAAATATTGTATTTATAGAGAAAATATGTATCCTAACTATTATCTCTCCACACAATAAAAAATTATATTTAAAGACAATACAATATCTTCTTTTTCTGTTTAGAGACAATATAATACAATGAATATAGAAAAATATCTCACCATTGTAATAATTCAATACAAAATGTTTTTAGTTAAAAATAAAATACAATATCATTGATTAATTCATTTTAGGGGCAGGGAAAATTTTAGGGGCTAGGTGGGCTAATTTTCTATGTTTTTTCAAAAAACAAATCACCAATTTCCATTTTTCTAAAAAAGGTTCGGCAATATTTTATAGTATAAAATTATTTTACCTTAAAAATGGCCAAAATTTTATATAGACTAATATTAGATCATTAGAAATATAAATAGTTTTACAAAAAATATTGCTAAACATTTTACAATTTTCATATTAGGGACTAGTAAGATTCACCAAGGTTTCTAAACTTTAAGATAAATTTTCATCCTTAAAAATTTTTTTGGTTAGGGTAGAGTGGAATCAAACTACTGGTTATAAGGTAGGTGCCCTTCCATGGTGCTAGAACCTTTTAATAATTATGTGAGGACTTATTCCAGTCCTTGAAATTACATATATACTCATTAATTTAAAATTTATAATTATACATACCCTATTTTTAACTTAAGAAAAAACAAATCAATGGATTTAGCTCAACGTTACACCCCTGTAGACCTGCAAAATAAGGTCATATTTCAACATTAAGAAGTTTTGTTCTAGGTGGTAGCCAAAACCATGTTATGTCACAAAACATAGGTACAAAAAGTCAATAATTAATTCAGTCCTTTTACAGTAAACAATACGACAAATCTTTCCGGATGCAGATGACAGCCTGGCTTGATGGGACACCCATCCCGCGACGCATCCTGATGACTGTGGCGTGGGGTGGTCGCATGGCCTACCACAGGGGCATTAACACCGCCATTAATCCCACCACCTTGCACTCCATTAACTCCTTCATTACACTCTGTCGCTGCCCTGTGCATTCCCTATGGCTCATCATGGAATTCGATTTTAGTTTATTGTATGGCAAACATTCTGTTTGCAGGTCCATAGCTCCGTAGCGAAGTTTATGCCTGCCCGCCTATGCCGAGCCAAGCACTTGTACACACACTGGTAGGCGTTGTATGCTCCTCTGCTGTCTAGAAACAATTCTGGAGTTCCATTTCTCTCAAAGCAGTCTTTGTTGCTCAAAATCCTTTCCTACCTCGCCTAGTTCCTCTGTGCAACATCTCTTCCGCCCGTCCTCAAGCGACGCTGTGTGCACCTTCCTGCCACCATGCCCAGGCTACGCCATAGAATGAGATGTCGACACGGGAGCAGTCGTGTCCATGTCATTCGATCCCAGTCCTCCCCCAGCACGGATTCCACCTCAGAGGACTTCTCCTGTGGCCATGCCCTGGAAACTCGAAGCTGAAGTGGCAGAATTTGCTTCAATGAGCACGCTCACTCCTTCTCGAGTTCTCCGCCTCCCCATGTGCCTTCTTCCTTGCCTCCTCTTGCGCACCCTCCTATGCCTCCGGCTCTCCACACCGTCGCCTCTCATGCCCCCTCTCCGCCATCCTTCACCCCCCTTCGTCAATCCTCCCAACGTGCGGAGTTTCGCTTTGACTGCACAATGAATAGGCCTGTTATTACAGCCTATATCACTGTCACCATCCGGGAGGAGGCATCCAGCCCTAACCCCTCTTCTGTCGCTGTCCCCGGTCCCTCTGCTGCTCCCACTCCGAAGCCTGCAGAAGAAGCCAAGGATTCCCTGGCGTAGCTGAAAATTGCGCGTGATGACAAAATGCAGGTTCATGTGAAGGATGATATTGGAAAAGTCACCGCGGCTCCTACTTCAGACGATGAAGGAAGCAATGATGAGTATAGATGTAGAATCAAAGAGGAGCCTCCCTCTCCAGTTAATGATCAGTAGCCAGGACGACCTTCAACGGATTCCATCTCCTCAGCCCACGTTTCTTAGGCTGGTTTTTGTTTTCATGTTCAATTTCCCTCTACTGAAAGAGAAGATTGTCTTTTTACATGCTTTTTTGTTAAACTATTTGACTCAAATGTCGGTTTCCCCTGTGAGGGTGGCAAGACATATCTCTTAGGGACTGGTTTCCCCTCGATGGGCAGTCCAAACTCATGCTTTTCATGACTATCAAGCCATGCTCTCAGGCTCTCTCAGCTGAAGCAGAGGAATTTTTGTACTATTATGTGTTATATCAATAGATTTAGAATTATTCAGAAAAAAAAAAAAAAAAAAAAAACAATACGACAAATCTCTCTTGCAAAATTTTATTAAATAAATGAAAAAATTAGCCTTCGTAGTTGTTGAAACAATAACCTAAGAAGCTACCCCATAATACTGCATCATGTATTATTTGAAATTTGAAGAGGTTTAAAAATATTGATGAAGTATTTTCTTTCCTCAATTTCTACTTCAAAAACTACGCATAATGTGTGTAACATATTGTCACAATGTGGACGGTTAAGCATGCATTGAATAAAGTACTTAATAGAATAGATTGATTGCATGGATTCATGAGCCCAAGTCACCTAGGGATCTAGACCCTCGAAATATTGAAAACATCCTCATGCAATGTTCCATTACAAACTTGGGATTTGTACCACCTTGAAATAGTGCAAACAAGAGCTATTGGAAACTCATGGAGGAACTGAACTAAATCTGCTACGTATGAGCTCCATTGAAGGAGAATAAATCCATGAAAAAGGTAAATTATAATAAGATCCATTTCAAGTCACAATTGAAAAAGGGTATGTCGTATAATCCTATATGAAATAAATAGGATTTTTTAGGTGCATTCTCTAGTGAAGGAGAATAACTACCAAGTAATAAGATAAATATAATGACTCTATTTCAAGCCACAATTGAAAAAGTCTCTACAATAGGGCTGTGAATCCATAAATAGAGAGAACATGTGAGAGGTCGAGTTCCCTAAAATTGATTCACATTACCACATTTATGAGAGGGATGACCTTGACTAGATAGTATTTACTTATTTAAATTTCACCATTTTCCACACCTAAACATAGTGAATAACAAAATTCACAACAATAATAACACGTTGAATATTACCCCCCTATAGTGTCCACCCTTATTTATTACTATGGTGAAATAAGTTTAGACAGTTCCAAAAGTACATGCAACTTAATTCAACATGATATCCATCACCAATAATATCAACAACATAAAAAACAATGACAAAATAAGATACACAATGAGTTGTCACAACCATAGGAAAAAGACAAAAAACCACTAGGGTAGTGATTTGCAGAATATGGACTGATAACAAACACTGAATGTGAAGACATATAACTTACTAAATATAGAACTAGAGTATGCATGATAGCCAACAAAAATAACTAACTAGATTTGTACATTCCAATAGATTGAATGGTGCTCTCTTTCAAGTCACACTCGATAAGGGATTTGCAACTGGATTTTGGATCCAAAAGTGAGAGATCACATATGAGAACATATTTTTGAATGAAATTAATGCAAGTCACCCTATTTATGATACATACATCTTGCTACAAATATTATTTATATTCCCCCCTCTAGTAGCCATCATCATTATCACTATGGTGATTTGAGTGTGCATGATATCCATATACATACTATTGAATTCCAAGGGAAAATTTGTTTATTGCTATTTTTCACTTATTTGTAATATATTTATGTCAATTCACCTCTCTTCTCTAGATATTTATGAACTAAAAAATTTATTTTATTATATATCATGCATTAATGATTAAACTTATTCAATACATGTTTGAAGGTTCTTTGTACATAAAACTTAGTGTCTCTCCTTAGAAGCAATGACTGGAAAAATATTATAAACACCCATGTTACATAGCTTCAAGTCAATGATAAAGGTCTTTTAATTCTTGAGAGCGCAATTCAATTTTTTCAATTTACCTTACATTTTGCCAAGGAAATTCAAAGAGCAATGAATTTTACTTATGTTTCCTTATCTCAATTCAAGAATAAAGGTGTTCTAATCATTTTACCTCAATTCAAATCAACTAGGAAACTATTGTATCCATTTTTCCTTTCGTTGAGTGAAGGATGAGGGTACTACAATTATTTTTGTTTGTCATTTTGGAGCTAATTGTACCCTTAACATGGGTCCATTATCTTAATGTAGATAAAGGAGATTGAAAGGATATGGAAATTTCTTAGCCAAACTATGTTGAATCCCTAGAGAGAATGGAGATAACCTAAGTAAATTCGGTAGAGAAGGGGATCCCATTCCTTGGGTTTTGTAGACTATAAGGCTAATAGAGCTAGATGGTTGGAATTATTGTAGGAAAAAAATACTAGTACATAATTTCTTATCCATTCTATGTGGAATCCATGGAGGGAATGAAGATAGCCTAATAAACTGTGTGGTATAGAAGGGAATCTGATTCCTTGTGTAGATATATGGTTGGGATTATTATAGGAGGGAAATACACTAATAGTATCAATAAATGTGTTTTGTGTGAGGAATGTGGTTAGTGGTTTTGTTATTTTTCTACTCAGGTAAGAAAAAACCTTTTTATAGTGTGAGGCTACTACACTAAATAAATGGAATTGATGAGAGTGTTATTCCAATAACATAGATACCATTGCAATATATAAAACAAATAGGAAAGAATGGAATGGAAACCATGAAAAGTAATTATATCCATATACCATTGGAAAGAACATTTTTGTTATGACATGGAGAATGAGTGATTGTAAGTAAAGAGTCCCTTCCTCCTTGGGAGGGTTCTTTTATGTTACTTGGAATTTTTTCCCTTTATTTATCAAAGAAATGTGATCGAGCTATTCACAAGAGGAGTTGAAGTAGAAATTAGTGGATATGGATGCTCCAAGTCATTTCTCGAGACTATTATAGGTTACAGTAGCATTCAAATAACATAACCTTTCTTTTTATTCTCTACTTCAAATGCTATCCAATGGCATCCTTTTATAGAATGTATTAAACCTTAGTAAAAACTAGTTTCCAATGTGAATGAGCCAAGTTTGAAGTGTGATTTCACATACAAAGAGGATTGGAACTACCAAATAACTCACCATTAATGGAAATTTAGCTCAAATACAACCTGGTGCACCACCTTGACAGCACCTCTAACATGATTCTTTAATTCATTATGTTATATTAATGGAAGAATTCACTTCTAGGAGGTTTTCACAACTATTGAAGGAAAATATATGCAAAATCAACACTATTAAGTCATGTGAATGCCTTAAAATCCATGTTGCATAAGTTTTGGTGTTGCATTGAAGGTTGTGGTAAATTTCCATATAATAACACTTCACTATTGGTATCAGTGAGTTATGTGGTAATCATGGGTATAACATTGTAAGTGATTTTTAAGCGATCACAATTTCCCCATGATGTGTGTGTTGGAAATATTGTCATTCATGGAAAAGGAGCAGATTAGGATCAACAAAGTTATACAGGAGCAATAGTAAGACAAAGACAACAACAAGATATGCAGTAGCAATGGGAAAAGGAGCAATAGATACATTGGTGGTTTGGTAGAACATTGATGTTGGCATGTTGATTGAGCTACGTTGTTGTGATGCAAAGGAAAGACTCCAAGGCAAAGACAAATATTGTTGTGATGCATTAATGATAAATATTGTCATTTGATATTGGCACTTAGTTGATCCAATTAATCATTACATGTGGCTGAAATTAATATTGGAATATTTATTTATTTTTTTGGTCTAATATTCAATAAATTAAGGATTTGGAAATGAATGATTGGAAGGCAAAGAGTCAGGCTTATTCACTTCATATTCCTATGTGGGATACAAACATCCAACAAACTATATTTATAAAATGTGTTATTTTAGAAAGCATAGTTGGTTAGAGGGTGGGAGAATGTGTGAGAGTCGATTGATATATTATGCATTATTTACCTGGTACAAATGGAGCTAATTGAAGCATATTTGAAGGGGAGAAGATGCGTAAGTAAATAATGAGGTATGTATAATTGATGAGCATGTAAATTAGCATATAGATTTCATTTTTGTATGAGGGGATTGTGGTCTCCTTTCGATTTGTACCTTGACAAACTTTCAATTGAAGCTGGTTGAGGTAGGAGCATCCTGTGGGTTGTAGCCTATAGAAAACATATGGGATTTGGAGCTTCATTGCATGTTGTAACTTGCAGAAAATTGAGGTAGAAACCTCCTATAAGTTGTAGCCTACAAAAAATTAGATGTAATAAGGAGTAGGATCTTACCTTTGTATGAAAACAATAATAAAATCATGGTTTTCTCCCTTATGGGTTTCCACTTATATATGGCATCCATATGCATTGTTTTTATGTGTTTATATGGTGTATTGGTTTGCTTATTACTTTTTGTTCACATATTTAGTTTTTTGTTCATTATTTGTTAATATTCTCATGTAATGTTTCATTTAATGAATTTAATGACAAGAATTGTAATTTCAATGAATGGACTAAACTGATTCACCCCCCTCTTAGTTTTTTCAAAGTCTCATCAATTGGTATCAAAGATGGTTCCTTTGGTGTAAGACTAATAGCTTGAAGGAGATCTGGTTGAGTCATGGAATATAAAAGTGTACTTGTGTTCAGTGCAACAAACTTTCATGAATGGAGAGATAAGTTAAAACATATTTAATGGATTATGGACCTAGTGTATGGAAGCTTGTATGTGATGGTTACTGCAAAGAATCTCCTTCTTTGCAAGAACAACACTGGAATTCTAACGAAAAATGTGTAATTCATAACAATATTCACAACAAGGATCTTGATACAATAATATATTTAACTTCCACAAAATAAATATGACATAGATTACATCTCATGCAAGAAGGAGACAATAGTGTTTGCACTATAAAGAAGGAGATGATAAGAAGGAAGAAGAAAAATCCATTTCAAAAGGAAAAGGTTCAGTCAAATGAGGTCTCTTTTAGTTTGGATGGATATGATTTCCATGAGAAAAATATAGTTGAAGAACAAAAAAAACTTGATATTTTCGTGAATAAAATAGAATGATTGAAGAAAGAAAATAAATATTTGAATACACTGGTCCAAATATGTGATGAGAGAGAATATAAGCATAAGGGAGCAATTTTTGGCCTGAAGGAAAACTTGAATAAGAAAGGATATTAGGAGAGGTTATGAATAACTAGCTAAAGGAGAAAGAGATACAATGTCAAAAGTTAGAGGTTCAGACTAATTCAAATAGAATTGTGTTAGAAGAAAAGAAAAAATTGTGTAAACAACTAAAAGAGGAGGTTTCCTAAATGAAGAACTTATAAAAGGAACTTATTATAGATGAAAAAGCAACATAAAAAGGACCTACAAAATAAGAACCAAATAAAAGTAAGCACCATAACCAGAAGGAGAAGAATGAAGTTAGAAATCCTTCAATATCACAAGTGAGGAAATATATCTCATGCTTCCATTTCCATGAACCATGACATATTTTAGTAGACTATAAGAAAAAATAAACTAAGAATTATTAGCAGAAAATGCAGCAAACCATAAGGCTCCCTCAAACATGCAAGTAGAGAAGACAATCATACACCAGGTACATAAATAATTTTTATGGGTATTGCCATATGTGCAATGAATTTCGACATAGAGCCATTGAATGTAAATTATATCCAGAGAAGAGCGCAATATTACACGCTATTTTCTCCATACCTTGGTCAAATAAGATGTTTTTTATTTAGAAACCTTGGATATAAAGTGAATTACTGCAGCCTCCCATATATACTAAATTACTCTAAGGAGAAGATGAAAGCCACTTCAAACAATCAAAGCTATGAGTCAGAAAGAAACACACACAAAATAAGGAAGATCACTAAGTCATGGAAGAGAAATGAAAATGAGCATCCTATGAATTTTATGACAAAAAGGAAAAAAGGGGGAAGAGGGAGCACAATATTGTTGAGTGGCTTGAACATTATCAATATTATAAAGGTAGCTTCTAGTGCTCTAAGTATTGGGACTCACCATGATATGAAAATATCTGAATATTTGTACACACAATGCCATAATTTCTGCCACATATTTTTTCTTCTTGTATTCATTAGTCTATGTTTTTGAAAGGAAACCCACTTGTAAAATGAAGTATGGGCATAAAAGCATCAAAAGTAGCCTACAACTCCTTGAAATTGGCTTAGATTAGTGAGAAGACTCAAGAGTTTTTCGATGAAAAAATAAATGATACTACCTAAAAGGTTTAGATAGTCATCCAAATGCTTGGTGTCATATACTAGTATGCTCATGTTTTCCCACCCTTGAAAGAATAACTTGGAGCTTTGAGATGATGAATTTCCCAGGGCTTACTTCTTCCCTTGGAACAAAAAGGTGTTATTAGAATCAGTTCCTCTTAAATTTTGTATGCCTTGCAACAATTGGTGCAATGAGGGAAGGAGGTTGCATAAATCCTGAATTATTTAGGCTCAAATTCTCAAATTCCAAGCCAAATAAAAACTTGAGCATGGTATAGATCACGCATGGGGAGAGTAATGTACAAGTATAATGCATACACAAGTTATATACTTTACAGAATGCAAAGGGGAAATTTCTAAGGGAATATGGTAGGATGCTTCGATAATATTGATGAGGACCGTGGAAAGGCATACAAAAGTATATAATAGATCAATTAATATAACGAATGGAGTAGTGGCAGCGTTAAGACTAAAATGGTATCAAAAAATGATGCAATGGTGCAGTGGTATCTCATGCGCTAATCACAGGTCAAAAGGTCAGTTATCGTGTGTTATTGATTTGGTCTCGGTATCATCACGATCTCTAAGGCTAACTCCAAAATTGAACTGACAAAAGGCTACAAAGTGATCCTCAAAATCCTTTTTTTCATTGATGCCTCTAATTTCTTCTTTCTTCCTCTATTTTCTTTCAATTTCATCCTCACATGCAACCTCTGACCTTTCACCTTCCTTTTCTCCTACTTTCCTCTATTTTCATAAATAAATGCCAAAAATGTCCTTTTCCTTTTCAAATCCTTTTCCAATGAATTTTCCAATTTCCTGTTAACCATAAACACACAAAGTAATGCCCACTAGGATATTTCTCCCAACATTCATCTTGGAATGCATGTCCCATGACCTTGGTCCTTTTTTTTCTTTATTAACTTTTATTACATTAAATTTTAACTCAGGGTTGTTACAAACCCATACCCCTTATGAGAACATCATCCTCTGTGTTATATGACACCTATGACTAAAAGATCGCTAAAAACCAAAACATATTTCCTGTGGAGCTTTATAACTTAGTTGGTTGCAGTATTTTACAATGAACATTATGTTGAAAACATGACAATCATATCTTTTACAAGAGATTTATAACATATCTCATTAAAATATTTATAATAACAAACACATATACTTATGAAAATTTTCTTCAACCAACAAATACCCATACTATTTATGGCGCTTTATAAATTGACCTCAATATAATAGTTACAATAATATACACATATACACATATGCACATTTTCTCAACCAACAAATAAAACGATATGATTATCGCATCAAGAACAAGGGTGTAATATTCCTAAATTATCACAGCTAATTGGAATATTAAATTTTCATTTTGATCTTAGATAGAGGAATAAGACGGTATGGAGACCCATAAATCTCCTTAGTAGGAATAAAATACACTCCTAGTTTGAATGGAGGTCATCTAAAAAGCTGTATTGAAGACCCTAAGGTGTGAAAAGGGGCTGGAGCATGAAGACTAGGTCAAATTTAACCAAATCAACAACGCTGTTATGGAGGAGTGGCATTCATGGTGGGACAACAAAGTTTTGGAGGAAGATTGAATGCATGGAAGTAGTGACCTAATTGAGTGGGGCCAAGGGTGAGTAAGCTTATAACTTATATAATGAAGAGGATACAACCACATCGGATTATGTTTTGAGATTAATATTTTGTATATGGTCTGCTTAGACTTGTGCTCTCTTCAGCTCTTTAGCTAAGATTGCAGTGTCATTTAGCATAGGGTGTTTCTAGTAGAGAATTCCACCTCCTCCCTTGAGAGGCCTATTCAGAGAGTATTGCACTACATTTTCCACTATCTGGCATCAAGCCAAGCTCCATACTTTTTCTACAACGTAGTTTCTGCAAAGAATTGTGTTGTGTTGCAGGGTGCAGCAGTGGAGAATTATATTGGGTGTCTTCAGAGCTATTTTTTCTATGGAAGAAGGTTTATTTCCATTGGAAGGCTAGAAAAGAAGCCCCTCGATCTTTCTTGACATATTTGGCATCAGGCCAAGGATTATTTGTTCCCTAAAATGCAGTTTTAGTGCAGATCTATGTTATTTTAGGGAGGAATTGCAGGGGTGGTTGCAGTGTCTGTTTTGGGAGGTGTTTTCTTCAGTGGATGATACATTCTTTCATCTGGAGGATCTATTGGAGAATGGTTGTAGGATTCTACATCAACTTCATACATATCTTCTCATTTATGTTGTTGCAGCATACCTTCAGCCCTATGGTTGCAGCTTACATTGGCACATTGTGTGCATTTTCCGGAAACCCCCTTGGGTTGTCTTGGGAAGCTGATCTAGTGTCTAGATCTGTATATGTAGCATCTATTATGGCCTATATCAATATTTTTGTATCATTGTATGGTCTCTAGCTGTAGTTATTTTTATTATGACTGCACTGTAGAAGCTCTCCGACATTTTGTATTGTAGTAGCATCTCATATTTGGGAGTGTTTGTTTATGGGAGGCTTGTTTCCTCATTTCATATGATTTATGCCTCGCTATTTGTACTGATTTGTTGTTCTTAAACATAATTTTATGGCTTCATGTTGGTCTCCAATATTGATGTGTTGATTTACCCTCCTATTTACAGTTTTATGCACTATATTCCTTCTTTTCCCATTTGGGAATATTATAGTGGTACCAGAGCATAATCTTGGCTTAGCCTGTGGATCTCAGCCATTATGCTATCAAGGGAATAAGAAGAAGGAGAAAGAGATCAGAATGATGGAAAGAATTATTTTTTATTATCTCTTTTCAGATCTAAGAGGGACCTCACCATGGAGGTCAAGCAAAGAAATTTGGAGAAAAACAATGAAACCACATTAGGGTTTCAAGATGAGGAAGGTCCATGTACTTTCTATCAGCAAAAGAAAGATCTGGTATTGCATAGATCTCCAAAGAAAATTACTATGCCATTTCCTTTAGAAGAAGAAGAAAAGAGGCATAGAGATGGAGGACACTTAGATCATGAGATTATAAGTGAGTATCTTGATGAATACAAATCTCAAACAAGGGCATTCAAGGAGAATATAATTCTCCCATAGTTCATTTAGATCAAAGAAGAAGGAGATGTTGCTGCAATAGACTTTTATTGTCTAATTTTGATGGGTCATCAAGATGCACAACAAGATCTTGGGGAATGAAGTTTGATGCATTTTTATTTCTACATCCAGTAGTGGAGAAAGAAGTTGTTGAGATTGCAGTGCTGCACCTTGAGGGTGAAGCAAACATTTGGTAGTTCAACCATTTGAGTCATGCAAGAGTGACTGCATATGCAAAATTTACCCAAAGGTTGATTAAAAAGTTTGACAAGAATAAATCAGAGGAGAAGAGGCCTTCACCACCACTTGCTGCAGGAGCACTTGCATCAGGAGGGAGAACACTTGCACCTTTGCAAAGTGGTCTTAATCTCTTGACATTTAGAGTCCTACGCACTATTCTAGAGATGCATGAGGAGGAGGAGACTTATACCAGTGTTGATGCAGCCATAGAGGAGTAGCCATCATCATCAGTAATTGGGAAATTCATCACACCGGAGGAAGGAACCCTTGTAGCAGTACAAGATGTTCCCAAGATTTACAGAGGTATGCACATATTTACATTTCCTATTATTATAGCACATAATATGTAGGATTGTGGAAACATGCATGACCTAGGGTCAAGGCACATTGCTGATTTGGAGCAGCAGACTATCACTACACTGAGGACCCTTGATTTGTTCAAGGAGGAGATATAAAATCATCCTTTTTATTCATTGTTGAGCTACACACAACTCTTGGGGTTAGAGTGTAAGTTTTTGGAGGATAGGATGACGTTTGTCCAAAACAATGCAATGCAAAACTATGCGTTCAACATTGAGCATGATCTTGAGACAACAGATGCACCATCATGGAGCTTAGCAATGCTGTCATTGAGCAATTTTGATGAGTTGGGGGCTTGAATGATATTGAGACATCCTGATGACAAACACACTTTTGTATTAGTGGATAGGCAGATGATCGATGAGAGGCATCTTATCTTTCATTATTGTGATAGATATTTCTTTATGAGCACTTCATAGCTCAATGAGAAGATTATTCCTCCAACATACTTGGATCCTTATGGATTCAACATGGTCATCGAAGGGTGGTCCTCATTTGGATATCTCCAGGATATTGCATTTCAACATCCCATGAAATGAAAAGATAGAAATATGATTTGGGAGAATGGTATTCTCCATTGGAGAGATACCTATTTTGAGCATGATGGTAGACACTCACCATTAGTTGGATGGGTGATGTTGATAAGAAAGAGGCTAGAAAGCCACTTGCAGATCTATGACACAGGGCAGCAGGAGGAAAGGCTTCATTGGCTACTCTTGAAAGGGTTTGTTCATCATGTGACACATTCTATTTCAAGGAGTATATTATTGGATGGGACCTAGCATGGAACTTGCATGATATGGCAGCAAGTAGTTTGGATGCATTGTGTTGATATGACATTTTTCATGTCAATTTTCATGTTTTCACCTCATGATTTGTATGATGGAGGTGGGAGGAGGCAGCAAGAGCTCTTGTTTCTTTGGCTACTCTTGGGAGATTATGGGCTAAATTTCTCCCATACTTTGCATGATAATGTAAGGGCACAATAATAACAATATTGGGGTTACAGGGCTACAACAATAACAATAAAGGACTAAACAAGTAATATAGGGACCTAATATGCCCCTCTCCTTCAAAAATGTGTTCTCCCCAATGCTTGAGTAGCTTTGGGTGAATCTGTATAAAATTATCATCCTCCCATGTAGAATCGCTGAAGTAGTTAAATCATTTCCCTTGGTGAGATATCTGAAATTGATCGATTTGCAGTGGTTATTAGAGTTCTTGTTTAAGTATTTACTTGGTTTTATATGATTTTCCTTCCTCATCCAATTTGACAGTATTGTTTAGGCCCAGAATATTTTCTCTACAACCTTCTTTAACATAAACATAAACTGAGTCATGCTCTTGAAGAAGCGAAAGCACAGTTTGTATACCATAGTACTAATCTTTCATGACACCTTGTAAGGACCATAGTACTTTGGCGATAATTTATTATCCTTCTTAGCTTTCTTGAGGGACATTTGTTTGTATGGTTGTAGCCATAAAAATACCCGATCTCCTACATCAAAACTTCTCTCGTTGCGATGTTGATATGCCTGTTGTTTCATTTGGTTTTGTGCCAAATTCAGGTTATCCTTTAAGAGTTGGAGAACTTCTTGCTGATGCTCGATGTGATCTTCCACTGCTTGAACCTTCGAATTTTCCCTTAAAGATGATGTGATTGATGGTGGATGATGTCCATAAAGTGCCATAAATGGGGTCATTTTTGCTGCAGTATGGAAGGAAGTGTTATACCACCATTCAGCGAGAGGTAACCACTTGACCCATTGTGTTTGTTTATCAGATACAAAACAACGAAGATATCCTTCCAAACATTTATTTACTATCTCAGTTTGACCATCAGATTGAGAATGATAAGATGAGCTATGAGCTAATTGAGTACCCAAACAAGAAAATAACTTCGTCCAAAAATTTCCAGTAAAAATGGGATCTCTGTCACTCACAATAACCCTTGGGCTTCCATGTAGCTTTTGAATTCTGTCCATAAATGTAGTAGCAACTGTACTTGCTTTAAATGGATGAGATAATGCACAAAAGTGTGCATACTTGGTAAATCTATCAACTACCACCATGACGACACTCTTTCCTTCGGACTTAGGTAAACCTGTGATAAAATCCATTGAAATCTCTCTGTGATTAAACAGAATGGTTAAGGTTGCCAGGCAGTTCTTAATTCTCTCAACTTTATTTTGTTGGAAAGCCAAACATTCAGCCACAAAATTTTGAATGTCATATTTAAGGCCATCCCAAAAAAATTCTTTCTTCACCCTCTGGTAAGTTTTTAAAAATCCTGAGTGTCCTCCTAAAGGAGAAGTGTGCAATTCCAAAAGAATATTTTCTTTTAGTTGGGAATTCTTACAAATATATAAGTGATCTTTCTACCATAAGGAATCATTTTTCCAACTAAATGTATCAGATGTACTAGGATATTGCTGCAAATTTTGAATGAGAGTCCAAACTTCTTCATCCTTCTTCCATTCATCCCTTGCTTCGGTTATCCAATATGGTTGGATAATAGAAATGGCACAAAGAAATGCTTCCACTTCTTCATTCTTTCTTGAGAGTGCATTTGCAACAACATTTAGCTTCCCCTTTTTTTAGATTATTTCAAAGTCATAACCCAACATCTTTGTGACCCATTTTTGTTGCTCTTCTAAAGATAGTATTTTTTCCAAAAAGTGTTTAAGACTATCATGATCATTTTTTACCTTGAAGTGTCTTCCCATTAGGTAAGGTCACCATTTCATTAGTGCATGTAGTATTGCTAACATTTCCTTCTCATAAATAGCTTTTTTTTAAATACTTCCTTTGATTGGACGACTTTCAAAAGCAATGGATCTTCCTTCTTGCATTAAAACAACACCAATTCCATTTCCTGAGGCATCACATTCCACAATAAAGGTTTTTTTGAATTCTGGTGTAGCTAAGACCAGTGCTAGGCACATTGCCTCTTTAAGATGTTCAAAGGCCTTAGTTGCTTCAGGAGTCCATGAAAATGCATCTTTCTTCAACAATGTTGTTAGAGGTGCTGCTATTCTCCCATAATTCTTAACAAACTTGTGATAATACCCTGTTAACCCGAGAAATCCTCGCAACTGCTTTATGGTTGTGGGGACTTTCCATTCCTTAATGGATTTAATTTTGTTAGGGTCTACCTTAACAACCTCATGAGATACAATATGACCCAGATATTCCACCTCTTGTACTCCAAAGAAACATTTGGATGTTTTTGCATATAATTGTTTCTCCTGCAATAGTTTGAGCACCTGTCAACATGTTGAACATGATCCTTCCAAGACCTGTTGTAGATTAGTATATCATCAAAAAATACTAGCACAAATTTTCTAAGGAAGGGTTTGAAAATGGAATTCATCAACCCTTGAAATGTAGAAGGTGCATTCGTAAGGCCAAAGGCATGACCAAAAATTCATAATGACCCTCATGAGTTCGAAATGTTTTTTCCAGAATATCTTCAGTCTTCATTCTAATTTGATGATATCCTCAATGAAGATCAAACTTGGTAAAATAAATTTCTCCATGTAATTAATCCAATAATTCATCAATTAGAGTAATGGGAAATTTATCTTTAATGGTTAGCTTATTGAGCTCCCTATAATCTTGACACATGTGCCATGATCCATCCTTCTTGTGCTCCAATACTATTGGAGCAGAGAAAGAACTTTGACTAGGTTGAATTATACCAGCCTCTAACATTACTGCAATCATACATTTAATTTTGTTCTTTTGGACATAAGGATATCTATAAGGCCTGTTGTTTGGAGGAAAACTTTATGGAATCAAATGAATAGCATGATCATGATAAAAAATAGGTGGGAGTCCTTTGGGAGTTGCAAACAACTTGGAATGATTGTCCAAGACTTTTTGGAGGTCTGCAGAAATAGATGATTTTGATGTTGGAACTTCTAGTGAGAATAATTGTGCAATTACCCCTCGTTGTTATTTCTTCAGAAGATTTTTCATGACATTAGAGCTTATTATCTTTCCTGAATTCCCTATGATACCCCGTAATTTGACTTCCTTTCCTTTTGAAAAAAATTTCAAGAAAAATTCTTGAAAATTAAAAGCTATTGTCCCCAAAGATTGTAACCATTGTACTCCTAGTTCAACATCAACACCTCCCATTGGAATGGAAAGCATTGGAATATTAAATACATATTCCCCCATGGTTAGCTTGATATTATGGCATTTTCTAGAGAAATTTATAGTTCCTGCATTTGCAACCATCATTTGACATTTTGGTGTTGGGTATAGGAAACAATTCAATTCCTTGGCTACCTTACAATAAATAAAATTATGGGTACTACCCAAATAAATCAACACTATTACCTTTTTCTTCTTGATATGTCCTTCTATCTCGAGAGTTTGAGGAGTGGTAATTCCTACCAATGCATTACATGATATGGTCAGACTCATTTCTTCCTCTTCTAGGGTTGGTTCCTAGTGTATATCCTCTTCTTTTGAAGATTCTTGTTCGTTTTCTTCTTCCTCTTCACAATATATTTTCTATCACAATTGTAGAAAATTCCTTTTGCTCTTTTTTCTTCCAATTTTTGTGGTGTAAACCTTATAGGCTGTGGAATTCTAGGAGTAGCAACACTTCCATCTTTATATATGTGAGTGATAGGCTTCCTTGTCGCCATAATTTTACATTTAATTTTTCTTACCAACCTAAATGGATTTTCCGATGAATCAGGTTCCCAAAAGTGAACTTCATGTTGGATGTTATCCTTTAAAGTCCCTATGAATACATCAATCTTGTGTTCCTCTGGAATATTAGTTACCTATATATTCAATTTTTGGAAGTCCTCAATGTGCTCCACCACTGAAACCTTTTGTTTGAGATTTATCAATTGGCTAAAGAATGTGTTGCCTTTTTTATCCTCATAATGTGCTATCATTTCCTCCATAAAAACTGACCATGTGATAATATTTTTACGGGATCAAAGCCATCAATACCAAAAAAAATTTATTTTTTTCTAAATGTAAAGTTGCAATGCGTAAATTTTGTGTGTTTTGCACATTATTGAGATCAAAATATTGCTCCATCTGTAGTATCCATGTTACGGGATCCTTGCCATAAAACTTCCTCATATCCATATTTGGAATATGATGGTTCTTCCATCCAACATTAGAGTTTATGAAATCACGATTAACATTTATTTTGTTCTCATCATGAGTTTCCTCTACTATCTTTTCGCCATTAGGAAAGATTTCTTGTATCAACTTTTCCAAACCTTCGATGTCTACTTTTAGATCATTATTCATGTTTTCCATGTTGTCTTTCATTTTTCATCGATCTTAGCTTCCATTTCATCCATCTTAGTTTCCACGCCTTTCTTCAAAACTTCAATTTCATTTTTTTTTGCTCTTTGCGATAGTGAAACTTGGTGCACTTGCTCTTGTAATTTTGATATCTCATGTTGCATTTCTTCGTCTTCATGAGTCATAGTAGAGCCTTCTGAAGGCTTAATGGGTGTTGAATTATTTTTAGGGGGAATTTTAGAACCCAATACTAATATATATTCTTAAATATTCCCTTGGAATAAATTCAAACTATTTTTTTCAAACGAGACTTACATAATTCGAAAAAAATACACACATTTTTCTTTCTTTTGAGGAGCTCGATATTGAAACTGAATTATCTCTGTTATTTCAAATCTTCAATATCTGAAATTGGGCCCTATAGTAGCCCTCCGAATCTTCTTTCAAATTCCAGAGGTCTAACCTGATTTGGATTATTCAAGGCAAAGTTATGCCAAATCTTCCACAATGACCTAATTATGGACTGTTTTAGTAGAGAAACCTTGTACAGTGTGCCTCGTGTCACTTTTTCCTCATTCGGCTCTAAAAATGATATAGAAAAAACTACAGTCCATGTACTTGCAGCCATGTTTTACATAATTCCAATCCAATGCTCAGAGATAGAGTTATGACAATTTTCCCACGGTCAACTCTTTAAGATGAAATTCGGGAGCCTGAAAAATCCCTAACTTCCACAGACCCTATCACCAAAAATGTTGTGACTCAAGCTTTGAAATTCTTCCACAACATTCCTCAAGATTTTGGATTTTCTCTATGAAAATTGTAGCTTCTGAATCCTCGTAGAAAAACCTTTATAGAAAAAATTCCATGATGACCTATTTAGGTTAAATTCAAGAGCCTACAAAAATCCCTAACGTGCATAGATCATATCTCCGAAAATATTATGAACCAAGATCTAAAATATTTCCACGACATTCCTCATGATTTTGGCTTCGCTCTGTAAAAATTTCATCTTTCGAAACTTTGTAGAAAAAAGGTTATAGGGAAAATTACACGATGATCTGTTTGGAGCAGTGAAACCCTAGAATCCAAAGCTCTAATACCAAATGTTATGAAACCAGCTCCAAAAATAGAAGAAAAGAGAGATCAACACCTTAGAAATCAGTCACTTCGAGGGGGGAAAATCCAATACATTACATAAATGAACATTTCTTGGATGATACAAATGACCAAAACTTCCTTCTATATATAGGAGTCCATGGGGCCACAATATAATCCTATCCAACCTAAAAATAATAATATAAGGGTGCAATAATAAAAATATTGGGGTTACAGGGGTAAAAAAATAACAATAAGGGGGGTACACTAATAAAAATAAGGGACTAAGCCAGTAATATAGGGACCTAACACAATCAATGTGCAAAGGGGCTACCCTTCAACCTTGAAGGATCATAAGGTACTTCCACATAGGAAGGACTATCCCACATATAGCAGCATGATGGTGGATGACTTTGGCATATGGCATGTCAAAGAATGGAGTCACGAAGTGGAAAGAGCCTTATCACCAAGGTAAATAGTACTGTCACTTGGGAGTATGTATCTATTAATGGAGTGTTCCAAGG
This sequence comes from Pinus albicaulis, assembly GCA_034641835.2. Lineage (NCBI taxonomy): Eukaryota > Viridiplantae > Streptophyta > Pinopsida > Pinales > Pinaceae > Pinus > Pinus albicaulis. Next base: position 1,057,943,216 of record CM076581.1, on the reverse strand, counting down.
GGAGTATACATCCCTTCATTTTGTAGACCTCTATGAGGAGATTCTCATGTGAAGGCTCATCCATGGATCTCACTTTCACCCTACTCACAATGCATGGTAAGAAATGTGTTTATGTACTTATTGATAATTTCATAAACTATTTTCATTCTCTCACCATCTATGTACAATGCATTGCTTCACAAAGGGGAAAGATTATATTTGGGTTTCATGGCCATTCTAAGACTAATATATTTGATGGAGATAGCCCTTCTTTGCATGGCATTGGGAAAATGTGGTGTTATTTTTACTATGCTCAGCTGATATATAATTCCATTTACTAGCTCATAGTAGATGAGAAAACATGCACAACTAGAAACTTGTTGGGAGACAACTTGCCACATGATGTTATATAATAGCAGTTGGTAAAACTCCCAATGACTCATCCTCGAGGTGGTTGGAGTGGAATATCTGCCTCTATTTTTAAAAACATTCCATAAACAGCTTGGTGTGGGTGGCAAACTAGGATAGAGCGCCATCTGG